>JBAMYA010045200.1:0-11887 GCA_037176975.1 Arrhamphus sclerolepis
TTCTTTCTCCTCCTTTTCCCCCCTCAATTTGCAGAGTTTAACAAGCTGCTGTCAACAGGAAGGAGTGACTTCCTGTTTCTTAGTTCTGCAGTCTGGGTGTTTCAGGCAGCGGTTAAACGAGCTTCAGGCTCTTTACTTCCTTGTGTCGTGGGGGTGGAGAGCAATGTTCTTTCTAATATTCAAAACTCCTGATCACTGTGGGACTTTCTAGCGTCAACACTACAGGAGTGCTTTAGCCTCACCTCTGCAAGTAACTATTACTGCAGTGGTTAATAATCACATTATTTCAACGACATGACCAACTGCATATATCTGGATCATTTACAGTTAATGATAACAAAATATGATGTCATTTTGGCAAAATAGATTTTGCATTTATTGCCGCATGAACAATTATGTCAAAAAAAAGTCACATCAACTTTTTGCTACAAGCATGCTTCATTATAACAAGGCTAAAAATAAGCTTGGAAAACTGTGATTCACTGTAACTGTAACATTTTAGCAATGGGCTCCAAAGAACAAAAGAGGGGGATGGAAACATTGACCTATGTCCACAGAGTTGTGCTGTGTACCATGAACGCTTTTTCTTTGCCTTCCCAGAGGCCAAAGTCTCGCTGCACTCGCGTTTAGCCTTAGCTGAGGTGTGTTAACACGACAACAGCAGCTGTTCAACGTAACAACATTTACTGGCTGTAAAGCTAAACAACCTCTGCAGGCATTGGAGGAGGAGCGCCTGGTCTCTGACTGAAACACTGTCAGCTGACACTCACTGCAACGATAAACGCCCACAGAGGGCTGCAGAAACCATTCACTGTTTGGGTTTCAACACTGGAGGTTCTTATTGGGGAGAAGAAACCGTGAACACTGGTTGGAGATTTCTGAGAGCTCAACTCTTTTGTCTTCTGCTCAAAGAGGTGGTGAGAAGTGAAAAAAACCCTCCCTGAATCAAAGACAAGCACATAAACAATGTTACATTCATACTTTCACTTTGAGTTTCACGTTGACACACGTTCACATTATTTATTGAATGTACATTTTAAATATATCAAAGATATTTTACACTTAGATTACGATATGTAAGAATATAACATAAAATACAGTAACAAATAATATGATTGTACATATATATAACATATATATATATGAACTTGAACACAATGAGCCAAAGCACTGTAGCCTGGTGGTGGAGTGGTGCTAATCTGGGCTTGTTCTAATGAAATCATCAGTGGGCGTCTGTCTGCACTTTCCACACATCCAGGTGAAACTTTGCCTCATCTTCCTCCTTGTTTTGTATTTTAATGACCCAGAGGCAGAGTGGTGGGTCATTGTTGTTGTTTCTCTGTTGGTGAAACAAAGAGAAGAAGGTGAACCAGCATGAAGGAACATGTCACACGTTGAGTCCTCACCTTTCAGTCTGTGAATGTCCAAAAGAGAACAGCAGATTTAATCTATGACGACTTTTGATTTTTTACTGATACAAGATTAATGGGCAACAACAATACCAACTGATGATCAATTATTCAGTTGATCAGGAACATCTGGCTGCTGTCTGGGAGTCAGCATGAACTCTCCTGAGGGTGTGAGGCCATCTGCTGCAGTTTGGCTGAAACTGGATCATGTGAAGGTTCAGTGATCCAGAGTGAAGTTTGTTCTTTCATTTTCTCCAGAAGGAACCACCATCTTTTATTTCTGTTGAGTAAAAATGAAACAAACATTATCTGCATTATCTGAACTTTAACTGCTGATTTTAATAGAAAAAGTGATAAAAGATAATCTGAGCAGGACAAACTGAAACACAAATCTACTTCAGACCTGTTTAACCAGTTCTTTAAGCAGAAGTCTGGTTGTTCCACCTACATCTGTGTACTATATGTATGAAAAGAAGAGTTTATTTTCAGACACAACACAGCTACAATACCTCGTCAAACAGCAGCAGATGTCTCTCCTGAATCAAGTCACACCATGATGACATATTAGCTGTAACTGTCAACTTCCAAGTCATGGGTGGTAGTCCTACCACTGGTTTTCAGTCATTTTGATGGATTTCATTATTGTAAGCAGAGAACCAAAATCAGTTTTAAATATTTGCTCTTGTTTTCCAGATGTTGAATTGGAGTCTGAAATTACAGTGAGATGGTGTCTTCAGATCAAGAAACCTTACAGCCTGCTCTATAAAATGACTTTAAGAGGAAAAGATTTGGCTTCAACTGTGCTGGTAAATATGATCAACCTCTTTCCCAGCAGATACCTGAACATGTCAGAGCAGGAAACATCTGGGGGAAGTCCAGCTGTTCTTCATGGCTGATCTCTTTAGTGGCAAACTAAAGGGATCTGAGCTTTGAATATCAGTTATTCAATCAGCGAGTTCCCTGTTCTGACACGTCCAGGACGTTAGTCTCGGACAGACATGTTTTCTCAACAACTCTGTCTGGTCCTGCATCAAGCTTTGATTCACTAAAGTAACTTGAAAAAGTATTCGTACCCTTTGAACTTTTCCACATTTTGTCTCGTGACAACCAAAGCATCATCCAGAAATGGAAAAAGTATGAAAGAACAGCAAACCTACCAAGACAGAACTGTACACCTAAACTGAGATGTTGGACAGAGCACCAATCAGAGATCAGACAAGAGGACCATGGTCACTCTGGAGGAGCTGCAGAGATCAACAGCTCAGGTAGGTGAATCACCTCCATGAAGCTGGCCCCCCACCCCACGCAAAACTCTGTGACAATATTCTTAATCGTTTGTGCTGCGTTAGTGCAGAAACAAATTTTGTTTGTGCTGCTTTACATTTTAAGATATAACAGGTTTATTATTACCATCACAACAGAACGTACTTACACCGGCTCTACTGAATCACCCTGCCTCCTCAGCACCTGCGTCGGGGGGGCTGCGTGACGTCATCGTCTCAGAATAAACCTGTTATATCTTAAAAAGTAAAGCAGCACAAATGAAATTTGTTTCTGCACAAACCCCTGTGGTGGGGGCCCAGCTTCACGGAGGTGGGAAAATCTGTCCACAGGACAAGTGTTAGTGGTGTCCTCCACACCACACTTTATGGAAGAGTGGCAAAAAGAAAGACATGACTGAAAGAAAGAAGACGTCCTGTTTGCCATGTCGGGGACACAGCAAACTTGTGGAAGAAGGTCCTCTGGTCAGATAAGACCAACGTTGAACTTTTTGGCCTAAATGCAAAACGCTGTGTGGAAAAGTACCACAGAGCCCCTGAGGGATCATGAGGAGAAAAATTTGATAATAAATCACTAAACGTGCGCTCGATTTGTGAAAACGTTCTCTATTACTAAATCATGCACTCGTTTAAAACGTTCTCTCGTTTTACTAAATCATGCACTCATTTTGCAAAATTGTGAGCTTGTTTTTAAAAAAACGTGTTCTCGATTTACTTAATTGGTTGCTCGTCTTGGGTAATAGTTCTCTCTATTGAAATAAATGGTGCTCCTGTTATTTTCATTCTTCCGAGGCTGCCGTGAGCAGAAAATGTGGTGGAATAGTCCTTTCATGTCCTTGTGAATCGAAAGCTAACTTCAGCGTCGCCTTCATGTGGCTGAGCCACGTGCGCTCCTACCACGTCAGCCTGGAATGCCAGGAAGCGTCACTGTCACAGGTTCGATTCCCAGCCTGCAACCCTTTGCTGCATGTCCTCCCCACTCTCTCTCTGCCCTATTTCCTGTTGCTACACTCTGAATAAAGGCCATTAGAGCCAAAAAATCTTTAAAACATTTAAAAAACAACAACAAAAAACGAGTGCACGAGTTAGTAAAAGGAGATAACATTTTCACAAATCGAGCACATGTTTTGCGTTTCATTATAAAATATTCCTCATCATGACCCTTCAGGGGTTCCGTAGAAAAGTAACACTGCACATGAACACATCATCCCCACTGTGAAGCATGGTGGTGGCAGCATCATGCTGAGGATGGATGGAGCTAAAGAAAAAGGGACAATCCTGGAAGAAAACCTGTTCTGTGCTTCAAAAGACTTGAGACTGGGGAGGAGACCGACCTTCCAGCAGGACAACAAGCCTGAACGTCCAGCCAGAGCTACAATGCAATGGTTTAGATCAAAGATATTCATGTGTTAGAATGGACCAGTCAAAGTCACATTTGAGAATCTGTAATCAGACTTCAACAGCTGTTCACAAACGCTCTCCATCCAGTCTGACTGAGCTGGAGCTGTTTTGTAAAGAAGAATTAATGTGCAAAGCTGGTAGAGACAAACCCCAAAAGACCTGCAGCTTTCATTTTCATTCCACTTCACAGCTCTGTGCTACTTTGTGTTGATCTATCACATACAATCCCAATAAAATGTGTTTCAGTTTGTGTTACAAAATGTGGAAAAGTTCAAGGGGTAAAAATACTTTTTTAGCCACTGTAAATACTGCGATTGATAGTTGCTCTTAATTATATGTTAGATCTGTGTTTGATCCTGCTAAAGACAACCTTCTCCAACTCTTCACAGGTGATTATAACAGGAGTCTTAACAGTCCAAACCCTCCGATGTCATCAAACTGAATATCTGATCAATAATGAATGTTGTCCCATGTGTCCTCCTGGTAAGACCCAGTCATTTTTATTAGATTTATTTGTATTTTTATCTGTGTGTTTGTGGTCCAGCCCTTTTTCCTGCTACTGTCCATGTTTCTATGTAGGAACTGTGACTGAAGAACCTTTTTCCCCAACAGGAATAAAATAAAATAAAAACAGGAATTAATAATGCCAGGATTATCACTGTGTTAGACACTTCTGGACTACACATTTAACTGAAATATATAGTTATAAATGTTTGCTTTCCAACAGGAAGTCGAGTTAAAACACACTGCACAGAGTTCAGAAGCACTTCCTGTCTGCCCTGCTCAGATGGAACTTATCTGGACAAACATAATGGACTTTTACAGTGTAATCCATGTTCCAGCTGTGATTCAGGTAGATATATACATTAAGAAAAAATATTCTTCTTCCACAGTGAAATGAAATGCACAATATTTACAAGTAATTTTAAAGCAAGCCAAAGCCTGTTTTCTCTTCTTGCATTTATAAATGGTAGAAGGTGTCATCTTTGGCTCTTCATGTTCATGTGAAACCTCTTCATGCATTAAAGGTTCTGGTCTGAAAGTAAAGCAGCCATGTACACCGACATCAGAGACAGTTTGTGAACCAGTGGAGGGATTCTTCTGCATCGACTCCACAACATCTGGCTGTTCAGCTGCACAGAAACACAAGAGCTGTGATCCAGGACAGTACATCAGTGAGAAAGGTTGGTCTGCATGAAGTTCAGGGGTCCTGCCCTGGTTATAAATTTCACATAGAAATTTCATACAGATGTAATTTCAGTCACACTTGTTGTTGCCATGATGATGGTTTGGATGGAAGATGCATATCAGCATATTATAACACAACAGAAGGGGGCAGGGGGGTCCTACCATTCCTACCCAGACCAGAATGGACCAAATACTCCCAAAGACACAGTTGTGGGTTTGATCAGAGCTGAAATGCTGCTGCTGTCAGGGAGGTGCCGCTAGGATCAGACACCGAGGATCTAAACTGTGAAGCAATCCACGGTGAGCACCAGAGTCTCAGGAGCATCAGTTAGGAGGAACCTGATTAGATAAAAACTGTAGAGGCCTAAAAGAGCGAACATTCACCCAGGACCAGAACAGTGAGGAAAACAGACGAAAACAGGAAGCTTTTATATTTACTTTAGCTTTAACTTGTAGGCGTATAAACCCAAGATATTTCTACTGTGTCAAGAAATAACTTGGCATAATTATCTTTTTGTACAGAAGGACCTTTTCTTTATCACGTTACTTCCATTCTTTGACATTTGTCATAAATATATGTGGGACATCGTGGAGATTCAAGTTTACTAACAAGAGTGTTTGACACGTGGCAGGATTGGACATTAAACCTTCCAGTTCAGGAGGCTACACTGCAGCTGAGAAAAACCCGACTGCATAAATCCCACTGATCCCTTTTATTGTTCATTTCCACCTCATGGTTTGTGTTTGTGCAGGAACAGCCTCCAGAGATGCTCAGTGCTCCGACTGCAGCAGCGGAACGTTTTCTAACGGAACGATGACGTCATGTCAGAAACACACGCAGTAAGTAGACTTTAATTAAAGTAGTATACTTCTAACTGATCATATTTAGTTTCCTACAACTACACTGGATGTGTTTTATCTGAGTGTTTTCCTCCAAAAATGTCCCTCTGTCATTCCAGGTGTGAAACCAAAATGCTGCAGCTGATAAAAGCAGGAACTGCTTCAACTGATGCAGAATGTGGAGGGAATCCATATGTGACTGTACCTGTCATCATCAGCATCGTCATCGCTGTCTTGCTTTTTTTATGTCTAGTGACAGTGATGTTTGCAAGCTTGTACAAGAAAAAAAGTGAGTAGAACAGAAGCTGTTTTTGTGGATGGTGCATTTTTCCTGGACATCACAGTGAATAAAATACTTTATTTCTGACTCACAGGGGAATTAAAATGTTTTGGAAATGTCATGAAGGTAATTTTCTTTTCTTTCTTAAAAATGATTTTGTTCACATTTGACAATACTGAATTTAAAATTTATCTCTTTTTTGTTTGTTATTTACCTAAAAGGACAAACAAGATGGGAGCAGCAATGTAAAACTGAAACACATCGGAATAGAAAGAGAAGAAGAGGAGTTTATAGAAGCATAAAGAGGTGAGAAAGAAGTGTGTTTCATACATTTTTACATAAACTGAGATCGTCTCATTTGCCTGATGTTTGTGCAAACGTAGAAAATAGTTCATGTTTTATTTCTCTCTGCAGCATCAAACACTTCAGTCTCCTATAACATGTGCAGAATCTGTTCACTGCAGAGTAAATGTGCTCCAGAATCCAGTTACACTCCAGTTGGATGCTGACACATTGTCTCTCCAGTTTACAGAAATGAAACTTCAAAAGTGTTTTTTCCTCCTGCTTCACCAGTCATCACCATCAGCAGACTGGAATCTTTGCTGTAGCAAAATACATTTCCAGCTGACTCTGAGTCATCCTCTCTGGAACTTTTATAACCAGACTTTGTTGGTGTTTAAACCACTGGAGACTGGGACCCGACTGCTGATGTGGGACAGAATGAGTCCTTTGATTTAGCATCATGGGAACTCCAGCTGACCAGCTCAGTCTACTGGGAATCGATGGATTCAACATTCTCACTGTTGGGTGTCAGTGATGCATGTGGGACATCATGAGGATTGAAGCCCCACAGGAAAATGGTTCCTGGTCCAGATCCCAGCTTGGTGTGGAGTCAGAATGCTCTGTCCTTAAACTGGTGTGTTTTCTACTGATACACCTGCTCACTCCCACAGAACCAGAACATGTGTTGGGTTGATCTGTGATTCAGACTTTGCAGACGTGAAATGAAGCTGCAGCTGATGATGATGAAACTTAGAAAGACGCTCTTGTGACATAAAACACAGTTGATCCCTGCAGAGCTGGTGGACATGTCAGCTGGACTGGTTCATGTCTCAGCTGTAGATGTTGGTGAGCTGTAAAATGAAGAATTTCAGGTTCAAAGGTTGAAGAGTTTCCTGTGCAAACACGTGAACCAGTGGAGTGAAGTGTGTAACTTTGATTTCAGGTGGTTTTGTATCGTTTCCTCCACCTCTCTGGGAAAATGTTACAAATCAACATCTTCTCAGACATGAAAGTACATCCATTTTTTTGATTTCTGCAGTTTTTCAGTTGTATTTGATTTTAATGTCATCCTCTGTAAATATTTTTGCATCAGATAGAAAGTAAAAGTATTAAATCACCAGGAACAACCAGTTAGATAACTTCAAGTTGTTGTTTTTTTTAAACACACACAGTAGTCTTTTATATTTATTAGTTTTTTAAAGAAAAACACCTATGAGGTATGAGGAACTGTCCAGGAAGTGAAGATGAGGCATGAAGATGAAATATTCTAATTATTAACAGTCAGGTCCAAAGATCAACACGTGATCAGATAATTCCTTCAGAATTCTCCAAAGTTTCTTCTCACTTTGTTGTTTTTTTTTTATAACTGAGAAGAAGTAGTTATTATGAAATAGGACTTAGTTCCTGTTATTTAGACTAGATTCTGAAAGTATAGTTCCTCCTACTGTGTTCCTGTAGATGATAAAGTACACATTTACCCCAAATGATGAGAATATTGACATTTTAATGTAAGCATCGATTCTAGTATCGAGCCACACGTCACACTGTTCAAATGTCTCTTTAACAAGTTTATTATCTGTAAAATAATAATCTGGATTTCCATCACCGCCTGTTTTGTCTGAACTATATTGCTCTTCTTTCCTGTTTTTCCTTTAATATATAAAAAAACTGATGATTTTCCAGCCTCAAAGTACAACTTTCATATGTGTTGAAGGTTTCTAAAAACAGAAAACGTTATTACTATTATTATAATTATCATAATGCAGATTTAGGAGCATTGCAAAGCTCCAGTTTTATAAACAGTCTCTGGAAACAACTTCCTCTGAAGAAAGAAGGAAGTTGATCTTTCAGCATCACCGCCCACTGAGTTCCTGCTGAGGTTGCCAGGTTTGTTATTTTTCAGCGAGTTAATTAATAAATGTTGTTCTACTTGTGCTTTTCAAACTATAAGCTAGATTGGTCTTCATGTCTATGTTTAGTGTGTGCTTCTTTTTCATTCCACTTTCACCAGTATATTTGCAGAGTTTGTAATCAGGTGGCTCTTCTAGAAAGGAGGTTCAACAAACTGAGTTAAACTCTGAGTTAACACAAGGTCGTTCATGTGAACTATTTAGCATTAGATGGGTGTTACGCCCAGTCTAGGGGGTGTCTCAGACATGTCATGATTTTGGCTCCCCCATCTCCCACAAGTCCCAAGTCGCCACAAAACAAACAGTTGCATGTTAACATAAAAGTAATTTATTAATAAGAGAACAGAGGAAATTAACTTCAGGGTGGATCAAAGCCAAAATAACAAACAAAACAATCCTATCTAGAAATTAAGCAAAATATCCTAATCCACAAGCAAAACTAAAGACAAACTTTCCTCCCTAACTAAATAAAGAGAAAAGAAAGTAACTTAACTGGCAGTCCACCTGTGCACATAATCACAAAACCATACTGAACTAAAAACTGGCTGGTTGGGACAGGCAGGTGGTGAAGAAAATACCGGCTCCTCGTCTTCTGCCATCTTGGCTCTTTATGTATCCTGCTGGGCTCCTGCTGCAGCCAATCACATGTCAGCCCTGGAGCACTCGACCAATCAGCCGCTGGAGATGGTTAAAGGACGTGTCATCGTGAAGGTTTCTCCAAAATGATCGTTATAAGTCAACTGTCTGATGCAGTTAAACCAGTTTCAGTGTCCTGTTGCTGTGGTGAAGGTACCTGCTTTCAGGAACAAAAGACTCAACTTCTCTGATTTCAGGTTCAACATATTCAGAGTTTTCACTTCACCTGTGAACGTCTGCAGGTCCAGATGGAGACCTGTTCCTACCAGCTCTGTGGGACTCTACAGAACCTCCTCAACCTCCTGCCTTGTTCCAGAACCTAAACATCTCATCCATCTTCTCCTGATGACTACAGACCTGTAGCTCTGACATCCCACATCATGAAAGCCAGAGACAGATTTCTATTGGTCCACCTGAGTAAGAAAACAAGCTCCTTTAAGGACCCACTGCAGTTTTCTTATGGTCGTGGTGTTGGAGTTGAAGATGACATCATACACCTGCTTCAAAAAACCCACCGTCATCTGGACAAAACAGCAGCTCTGTGAGGATCATGTTCTTCCATTTCTCCAGTGTGAAAAACTCCAGAGGACACAGGTGGACGTCTCCACAATCACCTGGATCACTGACTAGCTGACAAACAGGTGGGAAGTAAGCAGCCAGATGTTTGATATCTTCTATAAGTCTGTGGTGGAGAGTTCAGTCTGATCTGCATCATCTGACTTAAATGAAGTTAAAGAAACTGAACAAACAGATGAAAGTCCTGATGGTATCAGACTCAAACCATGACAGCTGCTGTTAAACCTGGATGTCCCTTCAGGGATGAATAAAGGACTGGACTGAAATGAATACGCAGCTCCACATGTTCCTCTCTGACTTCAGACTTTCAGCATTAATGTTTACAGGAAATCTTGACCAAATTCTGTCTGAAGACAAAAATGAGAGAAAAAAAGAATAACGCAAAGAAATGAATCAAATAGATCAGAACAGAAGTGTACTAACCTCTGCTTGATACTTCATTGGGAAAGAGTTTTAAAAATATCAAAATTTAGAACATTTATCCCCAAAAGTATTTGATATTTTAAATAAACGCTACTTTAGCTCTTAGCATTTAATTTAAGCTAAAGGGGGGAACTAAACATCAGAGAGTCATTCCTGGGGGACACATAAAGAAAAGCTCTCCCTCTCTTTCCTGCTCCTTGTAGGTTTGAGCTCTCAGCATGTTAAATAAAGTTATTGAAAGTAATCATAGTAGTTGTAGTTGTTGTGTATTAGTCCATATTCAGGTGTTTCTATGTTCAACCAGCAATGTCTTCAATGGACCCTGCACCCTGCTCTAATGTCCATTTCTACGTTAATGTCAATCAAAGTTTCTGACATTAACATCCTGACAGACGTCTTTTCCCTCTCTTTTTCTCCTCCGTCTTCCTCTCTTTTCCCTCCTCGCTCGCTGTCAACGAGGCAAAAAGCCTCCAGATCTGCAGATTAATCTGCCACTTCGGGGTCCCTGAATCCTGGACCGTGTACATTTTAGAACCATAAAACCTGAAGCTGCTGTCTGAACATTGTCAGTATTCCAGCAGAGCTCATGGTTTGTGTTTGCTAACGTTCCTCGTATTACGTCGTATCTGGAGACGAGAGTTGGGAAAGATCAAAGGTCTGTAGGTTCCACATGTCCACATGTCCACATGTCGTTCACACGTCCTCTCCCTGAGTCTGCTGGTGTTCATGTGTCACATTCATGTTGTTTTCTCTTTTAATTTAATGCTCACATTAACTGTCCTTTCTGGTGTCTTCACCACCAAATTTTTGAAGATTCTAACAAAAAAAGATTTTTAAAAACAAAATTGTGATTGTTTTCACTTAATATCAGAACTTTTGATTATAAAATGTTGACTTTTGAAACTTAAAATTATGACTTTATGTCAGAAAATGTGAATTACAATGAATGATGTCAAGCAGCGTAGACTTTTATTTTAAGACGATCATGAGCCCTTCAAGCTCTCGTGGACCACCTTAAATGACCTGCTGGGCCGGATTTGGCCCGCAGGCCTTGAGTTGGACTCAGGTGGTGTAAACCCATCAGGTCTTCGGTATCTGTGAAAGCTTTGAATCACGACAACTGAACCATGGAGATGTTTTACCTTCCATCCAGAAGGCTTCGACCCTCTTTGCCCCCCTGTGGTCAGAATCTAAAGATTTCTGATCAGGTTCATTTTATCTGTGATTTCTTAAATTCCCAAGTTCTTGTAATGATGTCAATCAATTTTAACTTAATAATATTTCAATACTCTTCATGCAAACTGGACTGTTTATGGTTTGATGACTGCAGCCTAATATATGTGAAAGTTTAGCAGCAACTTTTATTTGTTTTTGAAATACTGACGTTAAAGACCCTTCAACACATTTTTGTGTCCACAGAAATCCATTCAGTTTACTTTTTTTTTTACACTGCTCTTAAAAAAAAGGTGTAAAACACAGATGTCAACATGCACATTATTGTGTGTCAGGTCTTTAACCTGGGTACTTCAGTCCACGTTGTTTACAGTCATCTACGAATGAAAAATGTGAGAACACTCAAAAATGCACAACCATGCATCTATCATCAATAATATGGCTGAAAAAGAATGAAATATTCTATAAATTAAAAGCCAAAAAGGCAAA
>JBAMYA010045201.1:0-11887 GCA_037176975.1 Arrhamphus sclerolepis
GAGCTGGGATAGGCTCCAGCAGACCCCCGTGACCCTGCACAGGACAAAGCGGGTATAGATAATGGATGGATGGATAAATGGTTAATGCTTTTACTTCAGGCCTCTGTGGTCAGAATCCTGCACCCAGTCAATTTATTTCTTCTGTTTTGATTTTTTCCAGTGAGTGAGCTGAACAAAAGATGCTGAGTCATCTCCATGGCTTAATTTAGCCATACCTAAAGCTTACAGGGAAGCCTGTAAAAATAGTTTCACGTCAGATGTTACTTTCAGTTAACAAAAGCATGCAACATGTTGCACAGTGGAAAATAAAAAATCTGTGCAGGTGGATTTTAATCTGGCCATCTAATTAGAAGTTAAAAAAAAGTGGGGGGAAAAAATCAACTGTTGTTTCGGTGAACAAAAACAATTAACTTGTGATATGGCGGACAGGACTCAGACTTAGGTTAGCTCTGCTCATTCTTGCCCTCTTCTGACTTCTGATGCATTCAGGTAGTATCTTGCTGAACAAATCTTAATGCTTGTTTGAAAATGTCCCTCCACAGGCTATAGCTATGTGGTTGACAGCCGGATGAAAGCTGAAACTGGTGTGAAACTGATGTTTCTGATAAGAATGTTTGTTTGCAGAAGCCATCTTAACTGATTAAATGTGGAAACAACTTTAGTTATATTTATTTACTATATCTTATAGTACATGATTGATCTGAATGCCCATTTTATGTAAAAACAAAAATTCAAACTGTCATTAGCTTTTGAAACATTAGCAAGATTAAATATCAGCTGTTGCTGTGAGTGGCAGTCAAATATTGCAATACTAAAAATGTAGGAGCTTTCACTCACATCACATCAAAAGAAATTACTTTTTTTTTTTTTTTCAAGAGGGGCAAGGTATGTAAACTTTTATTTGAGGTGAGAAGGGAATGAGTTTGCAGCAAAACGGCAATTAATTTTAGCACTTGGGCCTAAAAGAGACACTGTGTAATATTACAGGTTGTCTATTAAAAAATGGACCGTTTCATTAAAATGAATGACCTTATTAATTATTAATTACTTCAATCAACAAATCACAGTGTTCTGGTAGGTTTTGAAATTGCCATTTATATATACATTGGGTTTAATGGTGATTGCCATGTTGTGCAGATTTTTTTGTTTGTTTGTTTGTCTGTTTGTTTGTTTCCGGCATTGTGGCATTAAGAATTTTGTTTGAATGTCAAGGTGAGGCCTAACAGATTTACTTACACAAGTGGAGCATTGCAGCTTGGCCATGATGATGCACTTGATATATAAATAAAACTTTATTAGAATTTGCTGTTGGTTTGTTATAGATGCAATGGACACAGAGACGAAGTAGAAAGAGAAAGAGAAAGAAGTTGGAAAAAGGTTTAAAGAGAAAGAAGGAGATAGAGTAGAGAAGAGAGAGAGGCATAGAGAGGATGCAAGTCAACACCCTTGAAGTCTGCCTCTAGACCTGCGGAAAGAAAAGACACAACCGAAAAACCAACAACAAACAACATATGCATCTATAATAATAACAGTTATAGCATCATTGGAAAATACACTGTACCAGATATTTAGTGGCAACTATAATCCAACTGTGTGTACCTCACAAACAAACAATATAAACACCTGTGTGCGTATTTGTGTGTTGTGTGTGAGCGTGCTGTGTCTGTAAGGTTTCACCGGTGGGAGGGTCACCGGTCGCCAGAGGGGAGTGTGACAGGGGGAAGCAGGCCTTGGATTTACTCGGAGGCCCAAAATGATCTAGGAGAGGGGACGACCCAAAACCCAACCTGACAGATAAACAGGCACACAAAAACACAATCACACATTCCCACCCTCATTCTCACACAGACATTCACACCCACTTGTTTGACACAAACACATACAAAGATCTGTCTTACACCCACTCTTACCTCCTATACACACTCTATACTCCCAGATCCAGGTAACGTCCCACCAGAGAGGAAACCAGGGACCTAGGAGACAGTTCCCTTTGTTCTGGGGTGGAAAAGAGCAGACCAAGCCCAGATGCTGGCCCCGACCCCATCCACAGACATAGCCAGAAAGAGGCCACGGGGTCCCCACGAGCCAGCCAACCAGGGCAAGACAGTCCAAACTCCCCAGCGAGCCCCAATCCCAACTCCGTGGACCCCCCCACAGACCCCGACCCGGGCCTCCCCAGAGGGCCACCCTGAACCAGCACAAAAACACCAAACAGCTTAAGAGTCGGCCACAGTAAACATAAGTGTTAAGAGATTTTTTTTAAAAATTAAAAAAAAAACAACATAATAATCTTTAGTATAATTTGCATTCAACATGAATGAAAACAGGGTGGAAAGTGGGTTGAAATAACTTTTCAGCAGATGTCTTGTAGGTTCTTTTAATATGTTCTTTTTGAAAGGATTTTGGCAAATTTAATAATTGTATTCACTATTATTCCTTTTAATTCATTGATATTTTGATGTAAGAGAACAATAGGCCTATAGCACACAAAGTGAGACAATTCAGAGTGCTTTAAACTGCTAAAGTAATGCACTGACAACGTCTGTCCTTTTTAAAAGAACTGTGAAAACACACATCAACTCTCCCTACCTCCCAAATCTGCAGACAGATTTCACATTTCCATAAAAATTAGCACAAAACAGTCCACATGTAGATGAACAACCATGACATCTGCTGGAGCAAATCGTATGTCTGTGATCCTCAGGGAGGGTAAATAGTGTTATATAAACAAAAAAAATAAATAAAATCATCAACTATATATATACATATATATGTGTGTGTGTGTGTGTGTGTGTGTGTATAATGCACCAATAAATAGTCTTAAACTAAAAAGCAATAAACTAATAATTAAAGAAGAAAGAAAAAAACACCACTGCCACCACAACATAAGGTAACACCATTCACTCAGCTTTCAAAACAGAATTTAGGAAGACAATGAAGGATATGTTTAGTTTTTTTCAGCAGTGTTGTCACAATAAAAGATAATTAAATACAATATAGTTCAGTTCTCACCTTTTAAATTGTCTAAGTGCATTGAATTAGGCCTATGTTCTTTTGTTTACGGGACAAGAGCATGTAAAAATCGAAGTTTTGAAAAGTGTATTCAGGATTGTAATTTTTCAATTACACAACTGTTACTGCAGCTGTAGAAGCTGCCACTGTCTCCAGCTCACTTCCTGTGATGACCATATATGGTTCATATAAACGTATGCATGTCTATGTGGTTCACTACCTCTCTCTGCCTGAGCCAGCTCACTAATCAGGTCTCAGAAAGAAGTTTCAACGAAAACCTAACTGAGACAGCAATCTCCGAGGTTCCGGTTTCAGATCAGGTGTTCAGAGTTGGATCAGATAACTCTGACTATGCTGACTCTGAGTTACACCGACTATAAAAAGGCATCATCGTCACCGATACTGCGATTCACCATGGTAACGCCTGTAAACGGAAGAGATCCTCAGGCCAGATCCTGCTTGCATGAAAAAAAAAAAACATGAAAAAATGTTAAATATGAAAAATAAAACATTTTTCAGATAGATAACTCCAACGTAGCCTACTGGTTGGATTAACATTAGGAACAATGGAAAAATCAAAGAGCCTAGAACATGGAATATGGTTGCATAAATATAGCCTGTTTATTTAGTCACAGTGGTGAATCCGAGTTATTTCTTTACTTACAGAAGTAGAAGCATGATACTAATTAAGTTATTTTTAAGAAAATGAAGTTATCAACTTTTAAATAATTTTGATTATCTGATGACGTCGTGGCGAATGGAAATAATAAAAAAAGTACAGGCTATATGCAGGTTTAAATAAAAAATAAAAATTAAAAAGGGGGGGGGGACTTATAAGTTGGACCACTTTTCTTTTAGTTCTTCGTTTACTTTCTAATCAATAGAATTCAGACCATCGTTATTAAGAAAAACAGACATTTGCAAATCAGTAATAGCTAATAAAATTAGTAATCCAAGGTGTTCCACATTAAACAATTACAACCTATTCTGATCCTCAACATGCTGCACTGACACAAATGCAACATGTCATCGTTCAGACATCTTCATAATTATCATTATATGATCAATTTTCTGATGAAACTGAACTCATTTCAGTTTTATAAAGGGGAGGTGACAGGAAGTAACTCAGATTTGTAAAGGAAAACTGCTCTCGAACAGGTTTAGTTCACAGAGTCAGTTACTATGGTAACAGACTCCAAGTATGAGATACCTCAGTTTCTGAAACCTGCTCAACTGAACCCTCTTGATCTTGGTTAAGTGACCTCACTTCCTGAAATGGAAAACTCAGTTTCCCTGAGTTCCGGTTCAACATACTCAGAGTTTCTACATAACCTGCTTTCTGAAACGAACCTCAATTATACGTACTGTAGTGTTTTGTGTTGTTTTGTTTTGTTTCGTTTTTGCAGAGGGCAAGGTATGCATGTGTGCCCCCAGGGCGCTGAGCACGAGGATGCACCAAACCCACAAGGAAGGGCCAGGAGCCGCACCACACAGTACCCCAAACCACAGGGGTCACTCCCCCTCACACATATTGTAGTATTTAAAGTCATCTCTGCAGATATGTGTGCATGACAATCCATCTCATTTTGTTGCCACAAATGTGATATCTTTTGAAAGCATGGGAATAATTTTATGTTTCTTTGTTGTGTAAGAAGGGTTTTGGAACTTTATCTTTTCTCTTTTTTGAAAAATACTTGGAGAGAAACCTGATCTTGTTGATTGGACTCCAAGTGCAGAACAAATCCTGCATGTGGGCCCCACATATGCTCTGCTCTGCTCCTATGGAGCTGCATTCATCATCCACTCATTAATCACTTTGCTTTAGTTGGTGTGAGTTTGTGCTTTGGCATTGACTGCAACATATCTATCAACATATCTACCTCAGTGTTGCACATTTACCGCACTTTCAGCATGTGAACATATTGTGAAATGAGCACTAATAGTTTGTGAATCAGAAATAAAATCATGCATAGCTATGTCTACAGTAAACAAGAATAATACAGAACAATCCCTTTAACAAGTTAGTTGTTCGCGCCTGCTAGCATCTTTAACACTCTGGACTGATGAGGCGTTTGGTGGTAAACATTAACCCAGGAGGAAAGTACAGCCTTCCATCTGTTTCAAGACACACCTACACATTCTCACACACACGCACAAGTGCATGCACACACACGGGCACCCAGATTATATTTGCTTACTTACTTAAGAAGATGATGTGAATAAGAATACATAACTGTTGTGACTTAATGTAAAGTTACATAACTTTATTTTATGTGCCCCCCTATCCATGGTAAGTTACAGTTTACTGAGTGTAACCAGTAAATCCACCATAAGAGTAAGATATGTAAATAAGTAAGAATTTTTTTCTGCTAGTTTTATCCCACATTTATCTTTAACCTCTTCTTTGCCGACAGTTACTTAGCACTCAACAACTCAGTCATACAAGTAGCAGAAAGGGTGGACCAGTAATTTAGACAAGAGGTGGGAAAAACCCATTACAGTGTTTCAAGAAACGTTGCATTAACCTCAAAGACTCCACTCTGAGCCCCTCACCTCCCCCAGCTTCAGCGAACTGAGGTGGAGCAGTACTTTCTCTCTCACCCACAGCAACCTTTTTATAGCACTTTTTTGTGTTGCTGTTAGAAGACTACACGTTGTGTTAGAACTGTTGAATAATGATGGAAAAGCACTGACTGAAAGCTTCCATCTGGTCAACCTGAAGCCCACCATGACAAGCAATCGTGTAAGGGCATAAGTGGAATGTGATTGTACTCGAGGTTGAAATGACTTTACTGACCACAGCAGGAATGCCTCACTGTTTCCTCTTGAAGAAAAGCCCCAAACAGATTAAATGTGGCTTTACATTAAAGAACATTTTGGGTTAATATTAACATTGACATTAATAGACACTGAAAGGTTTTCATGTGGTTGGAAAACAACTCTGAGTCATAATCAGTCAGGGTAACTTTATTCTTTGAGTATTTGACATTTTAAATTCCTGCAAAATTAAGACTTTTTTTAATGGACATGGAATGGGAATGAAGTGAATACTCACATTATATGAAGTAAACGTTAACTTTAGTTTCAGTCACCTACACTCAAAGATTTTGTAGCTTAACAATGTTTATTCAGCATGTGAAAGATCTAACATTCTCTTCGATATTCATTTTAAACTCCAAATTATCACAACGTGACAGATTCTCTATGCCATGTAAAATCCCTTCTCACTAATCAAAGCATGATCGATTACCCAATAATTTTATGGCATAAAGTAACAGAAACATCACAGCTCTATTTTACAAATGTTCGTCATCACTCTCAACTTTTATGAGTGTGAATCTCCAACTGGGATCGGTCTCCAGTGTGAAACACATAAAGGAATGTGGCAACAAACTGAGCAGCAGCATCTCTGTATTATGTGCCACAGACTGTATGTTTTCTCTGCACACACACCTGTGCAAATTTGATCAAAAACACAGCATACCACAAAACTGTAGCCATTACAATGTGACCATGTTTAACAGCCCATGTCCATCAGTATCAATTACAATCAAAGTGAACAGTTATTTACATATCTACAATCACACAGAAGCTAATTATAAACATTCAAAGTTTGACTAGTGGGGTGCTTTTTCACAAAGGTAGCTGTAGTATCAGTGATGACACTGGTTTCTGGTGACTTGCTTTTGTTGCCAGTTCCTTTCATCCAGATGCTGGTTTGTGTCCACATACAGTATGTTTGGAGTCAGCACAGATGCAGTGGTGAGATAAAACTAAGAGGTGACATTGCTTGAATCGGTTGAGATGTGAGAGCAGTGCTGCAAGCCTTTTATAAGACGACTGACTCAGTTGACATTCATTTATGCTGCAAGCAAGCCGAGCGAGGTGCACCCACAAATGCACACAGGCCTGGAAACTAGAGTAGATGCTTCCTACCACATTTCACTGGCGCCGTCTTCGTCCCACTACTCTTTTCAATGGGGGTCATGAGGTGTCAATGTGTTTTCCACCGCAGTCACGTGGTCTTTGCGTATACTGTAGTTTTAATTCTTCACTTTGTGGATATGAGGAAATAATATAGTAAGTGCTGTTGCCTGGTTTTAATCCCAGCAGCAGTCTGTTTGCATGCTCTCCCCGTGCTTATGTGGGATTTTTTTTATCCCAAGTCCTCCGGCGACCTTAAACAGTCTTAGAGACTTAAGACTTAAAATGCCAGTGGCTATAATTTCAGAACAGTGAAATTCCTTCATCATTATATCCAATAATGTCCCAAAAGAAACTTTTCTATTTTATTGCTGTTTGTTGTTGTTCATGTTCACACTTGTAGAACTGCTAACGTGTTGTTCTTGGAGGAAAATGTAATTTAAAAAGCACAATTTTAATGGAAGTGCAGAAGTTATGCTGAATTATTACACCATCCACCTCGCTCAACGATATCACTTTCTAACATGACAGCTTCCTGTTAGGTTTTGAGGTGTGCATTTTTCTGTGCTACTAGTGTTGCTCTAGTCGTTTCTGCAACCACACTGCATGTAATGTAATGAACATACACCCCAGTTGTTGTGACAGCACAGACATGCACATGCAAAAGTTGTACACAAGTGCAGCAAATGTTCTCTTCCACTGAAACCTTCATGGTTTGCGTTCACATGTCCTTTTTTACATCTGAGGAGGGGTATTGGCCACAGGGGCTTTTCACCCTGTTCAGTTATGGGTTTCCATAGTTGCTGGTGCATGTGTACGTGTTCTGAAAAATATCGGGGGGAAAAATGACATCATTTTGTTTTAAAATTCTTAATCCCTTTTTGAATAATGTAATATTTGAATAGCAAACATATTTTAATTATAGAAACATGGACAAACTAGGGGAAAGGTCAAATAAATACACTGATGGAAGAGCCAGTATATGATTTGAGGACCTGGGTTTTGAAAGTTTAAAATGTGTTTTTGTTATCTATAATCTGTTATCTGATTATCTATAAATGATTAGTATAAAGAAGACATCTCATATCTCATGCTTGCTGTTCTTGTGCTCTGATCAATACCAAACACACTCAAGTAGATTGTCAATGCTTCAGGAAGCACAGGCCTGAACTGAAAATGAAAAAAAAACTGTGTCATTAACATGGAATATATTCACTTCGCTTCTTATTAAAAATGGAAGGTTGTAGTAACGTCCATGCGTGTTAGCATGTACAAAAGTACACTTAAGCAGGATGGGAAAGCAAAGTTCCCCGTGACCCTGAACAGGACATAGCGGGTATAGAAAATGGATGGATGGATGGAAAGCAAAGTTGCTAATAAACCTCATGCAGAATCATGACGAATCATGAAACCAATCATGCAGACATGTAAAGCTGTGTCGTTTTTCTAGTGTCCTAGAAGTGCTGTGATTGAGACATTACAGGCTCTAGACTTTAGGACTTTAGGACTTTAGGACTTGACAAATTGGAAAAAGAAAGATCAAATAAATTCAAACTTTATTTATCAAGCGCTTTTCATGCCCGAAGGCAACACAAAGTGTGTTACATAATAAAGACAATGTATGTATATTAAAATAAAAGCCATCACACACCAAAGTATAGAAACAGACACACAAACAAAGCACACATACACACACTCCACCCCCACCCCAACACACACCCAAATTAACTAAAAAGAACATAAATAAATATCTAGCTTGTGCTAAAAAAAAGTAATTATATAAAAATAAATTTCATTGAAAATAAATAATAACAATAATGATAGGTAAAATAAAAGAAGATATGATATATTAATGTTAAATAAAATTCAGTTAAAAGCTAAACTAAAAAAGTAGGTCTTGAGCCTCTTTCTAAGTCTCTGCAGCTCTGAGGTTCTCTGGTCCACAGACGAGGACATCGTGATGGAACGAAGTCTCGCCGTAGGTTTAGTTCTTACTTTAGGAACAGTTAAAAGGCCAGTACCAGAGGACCTCAGGGTCCACGAGGGCTCATAATTTAAAAGCTGATTAGATGGATAAGAAGGCCCAAGACAGTTAAGACATTTCTAAACTAAAAGAACCTTAAAACCAATCCTGAAACGCACAGGGATCCAATGCAGTGATTTCAAAACTAACGTGATGTCATCTGGTCCTTGAGTTCTGTGTCTCTCATTAACATGGAATATAGGAAGCTGCGCCTCACACTGGTGGCATTAAAGTTCAAGCTCTTCACCTTTTTAACACACTAGTAGGCTTCTGGGCCAAACTAGTTAACTAGTACTTTATGCAAGTTAACCAGTGAGCTTCAAAATATCTGACGTTAATAACACAGGGTTCTGCTTCCTAGTTTAGGAGTGACTGTCAATTGCCTGCACTTGTTTACTAGTGGAACAAAATGTTCATTTGTGAATAATTAAAGATCATAATACTCACACTTGAGAAGCTAGGAGTCTCTCTATGCACTGTTGTCAACCAGAATCTTCTCTAGCAATCTAGTGAGGTCCAAAATACCCACTTGTGTTAACTTGGAAACCAGTAAATGTCAAACGCTTAACCTGTATGCTAGCTTAAACCAAAGTGCTCACTATCTAGCTGAATGAAACACTTTAAAATCAACACAATTGGCCAAAGTGCCAAACACCAAAAGAATTAAAACAGATAAAAATGATAGGAAGAATAAAAGGCAAAGAATAAAAAGTTAAAATGTACTTAAAAGGAATCTAGCCTGCCTTCGAGTCTGCTAAAAAAAAAGACAAAAAGATAATATGATTTAAAAGAGTGGGATGACCGGTCACTAATTAATTAATAAAATTGTCTTAAAGTTTTAGGCGAGGATTTAAAAACAGGAAGCGAGTCAGCCTGTCTGATGGACAGACGCAGCTCATTCCAAGGTTTTGGAGCAACGACTGAAAATCGATCACCTCTCGTCTTCCTCTTTGCCTTTTGGACAACAAGCAGAGACAAATAACCTGAGAAAGCGTACGATAGAGTACAGCTACAGCAGGTCGGACAGATACTGGGGGGAAAGAACATGAAGACATTTTAAAGCAAATAAAATCATTTTAAAATCAACCTGAAAGCAAACTGGGAGCCAATGAAGCAACATCAGAATTGGAGTTATGTGCTCATGTTTTTTAATTCCAGTTAAAAGAAGTTTTGAGCAAGCTGCAGCCATGAAAGTAGCATCACTAGTTAACTAGTAAGATGTAATGTCCTACCACAACCTCAATGACATTTTCCTCAATTAGTCAAGTATTAACCTTTTTGTTACGTATGAGGTAACTAGTGAGGTAGTATTAGTATTATATAGTTATAAAGTAATATATAGTTTTTGGGGCAAGTAGTGTGAACATGTAAACAGCAACAAGCAACTAGTTAACTCGTGTCATGATCAGCGTGTATCACTAGTAGACTACATGCAAATAAAGAAGGAGGGACAAGAATTTGATTGGTCAGTGATCAAACCATTGAAGGCCCCTTAAAGGATCCATTTAGGAATTTAAAGAAGTGTATTCTATTGTATTTTTGTGGTTGTTTTATTATGTACTTTTCCTTGTAAACCTTTTACCGCAGATACTGGCGCAAACCAGTGGGTCTGTCATGGCGTGCGTCTGTTAGTATTTCAGTTGATTGCAGGTTTGTTGATGGATTGTTGTGCGCCGAAACAGCTGGGCCTAATAGACGTGTTTCCTTATCACCAAAGAAGTTTGGACCCCTGTTTCCCAGTTAAACGACCAGGACGAGTGTTGTCGGGGGAGTGTGGAGTGGGTGATGATGCTGGTGGAGAGAAGTCACGCCAGCTTTCAGATTTCATTGATGAACTTTTCCAGGTTCTCTTACTAACCACATACACGTGGTGCACTCAATCCTGGCCATAAGACCTGAGATTTCTTTTGTTCTTTTTTGGTGCTCAGTTACTCTGTGACACAGTCAAACAGGGGATTGAATCAGTCATATTTATGTGTAGTTTGCTTGGCATCTGTTTTAATTGATATCAGAGCCAGATGTGCTCGGTTGTAATTCCCAACAGTATGTTAGATGATTACATATCATTACAACAGTCGTTCAGGTTGCTGGACCTCCAAGAGTGAGCTCTAGCGCTCTGTGAAAAGTTTCACCTCTATTAGCACTCTCTTAGGGAGAAAGCAAGCGGATGAATTTCTGCTTTCAGCTGGAACCTGATACCAGTGCAGATGAAAACTGTGTTGCTCCCTAATAATTCTGATTCTGAGTCTCAAGTTTCTTTGTTGATGTCCAGAGGTCTTCATAAGTCCAGCTATAAATTCTTCTGTAGATGAAAGTAATTACACATGAGAATGTTTAATAATAATAGTAATAATAATGACAATGACAAATATAATAATAATTCATTTTAATTCAAGTGAAGAAAATATTTTTGCCCTGTAGTTCCACCACTCTACCAGTAGAAGGCGATGCTGCACCACTATTTCCAGATTATGGTCTAGTCCACCTGGCATTATACTGAGCTCTCCAAGTACTAACTGTGAGTAATTTTACTTCCCTTTGTGGGATTAATAAAGTATTTTAAATTGAACTTAATTAAATGCATTAGTGTATGCCAATCTCACTATGAACAGTTCACAGAGGAGGCATGATTATTCCTAAAATGAAGATGATTTGTTTTTAAGTGTAGTCAGCAATACTACAAACACTTTCTCGCACACTGCAACACCCAGACATTCTCTGTCTCTACACAGCAAGTATACACAAGTCATTCATTCATAGACAAAGAAACTTTGCCCTCACCAATTCATAAGAACTGTTTTTTTATCTTCAAATAACTTCTCTATTTTAAAGACAAACACAATTCCACAGTGCAGCATGGTGGCTTAGTGGTTAGCACTGTTGCCTCACAGCAAGAAGGTTCCTGGTTCGAGCCTCCACAGGGGCCTT
>JBAMYA010045202.1:0-11886 GCA_037176975.1 Arrhamphus sclerolepis
CATCTTGGATACGTATGTATATATATCTGTGTGTGTGTGTATATATATATGTATATATATATGTTTATATATATATATATATATATATATATATATATATATGTACTGTTCAAAGTTCTTGTACAAGGCAAAACGACCCCATTTTCATCCACTTCTCCTTTTTCCTCCTTAACTGAATCCAGTTAATACATGTATCTGTATTGAACCATTCGATACAGTGCTCAATAAAAATACAGAATTTTAAATTTATTTTATCAACTTGTCTTCTGACGATGCACTCTGTGATGCTCAGTGGATCTGCGTTCGACTATTCTGCCTAGGCTACATTGTCGAGCGCAGATCAACTGATACTGAGCTATTTCTCCACCGGAGCTGTTGCAGACAACAGGAAGACGTGCATTTTTCAAATTACTGTAACTCTTCAACTGTTTGCGCTATTGACGTAATTCCAATGGATTTTGAAAGCTGAGAAGCACAGCTTTGTGCTGACATTTAAGCAATATTACGGTCGAGTGATCCAATGTTGATATTCAGCACAACAGCACGACCTCAAGTGTGATACTGCTATTGTACAAAAGTTCTACAAGCGATTTTATTAGTTAACAGTAATAAGTGACAAGAGATTATGATTTGTTTATTTAATCATTCTTTTAGCTCCGCCAAGACAAATAGTTCTGCAACTGAAAGGGAGACAAGGCTGTTGCCAGGCAACACATAAATATTTCCTACAAACAAACTTGCTACTCTGTGTCTGCATATTACTGGAACTTTGTACCATTTACATTTATCTAAATGTTTCCATTTATTGTACAACCACTGAAATAAGAGTCTGTTGACAGACGCTTTGGTTATATGTTGTGTGTTGCTGATGAGTGAACAGCACGTTGCTGTCTGATCTAAAATAATTAGCTGATGTAACATTAATTAACAGTTATTAGAACGTCTGTACAGTTAGAACCCTGATGTTTTCCACAGAAGATGTTTTCCAACAGCTGTTTCAGCAATGTTTAATTTAAAAACTGTACTTTTGAGTTTAAACAAATGTTTGTAATTAATTTCAATAAATTGCAAGTAAAAAAAAAGGCATGGAATATTTTTTGTATCGAAAAAATATCAAACCTTGACACTAAAGTATCGAACCAAACCGTGAATTTTGTTTACTGTTGCACCCGTAATATATATATGTGTATATGTATTTATATATTTTATATATGTGTATATAAGTATGTGTGTGTGTGTATGTATGTGTATAGATAGATAGATAGGTAGATAGATAGATTTTTGATGTACATTTCCTCTGTATTTCATTCCCACTGTCCTAATTCTCCTCATTGCCATCTCATCCAGCTGGCCTTCTGCAGGAGGGTCCCCCTAGAGCCGGGTTCTGCTCGAGGTTTCTTCTCAAGAGGGAGTTTTTTCTTGCCACTGATGGCATTGTCATGTGCTCGGGGGTCCTACCGTGGGTGTCTAAAGCACCTAGATATGACTTGTCATAAATAGGTGCCATATAGGCTAAATAAATTGAAATGAAAAGTATCAGTCATAAGTGTCATACAGATGCAGGTATTTAGAATGGCAGAAAAGCAGTTTTATTCACCAAGGTTTGGAAGGCTAGGGACCATGTCTTCGAACGCTACCTGCACCATATAACAACGTAGCCTACTCATGTGGTCACACCTGCAGGTGATGGGCCCACTGAAGGGGAAACAAGCAAGCTCAGCCCCATGGCTAAATATGAAGTGGGGAAATACAGAACACTACAAGGAACTTGTGAATGAGTCCCTCCCCAGTCTTGTCTATGTCCCTAGTTTTCTGTTTTTCTGAACATTGCATAGTCTGAAAGAGGGAGAAATGTTTTATGATGTCCGATCCTGGCCTTGAATGTTTTACACTTGTAAATAATCATTCTGTACTTTCCAGACTGATGAGCGGTACCAATTGCCTCTCTAAGACCATTGCTTTTGTCTTTTCCTCATGGGATAGTATTAACACGCAACTGGCTGCTCCAGACTAGCAAATCGACAGAATGTCTGATTTTATAGAGGTCTAAACCCATGCAGATGAATTAATTCATCAGGGGTGGATGACTACAGGCAGGATTTGACTACATCTTACCATCCTATCCTATGTCAGGAAAGGGGCTACTTAGTATTGCCAACAATATTATTGCTATTTTCTCTTCAGCTTCATTTTTTTGTTTAATAAACATTGAAATTGTGAAAATATAATGTATTTTATATTGGAAGATGTTCATTACGTTTTCTTCACTGTTGTGTTTATAATCCAGTCCAAAAGACTAACATCCAAAAGAACTTTAGCTCTACATGTCATCACCTGTTAAAAAGTATAACTTCTCTTAAAAGTGTCTCACCAGGCTATAATCACAGGTTTGGCCGGCTTGCTGGATTCCGTTTCAGATTTACATGTGGTCACTTGTATATTTCTAAATAGTGCAATAACTTGACAAATCTGGGCCAACTTGTCACGGTTGTGTGAATTAACACAAAATCGGGTCCTTCCTGGTCTCAGGTTTTAACGGTCCCGCTGGTAGCCAGGACCAAACTGAATGCAGCCTTTTAAATGACGGAGGGGCTGTAATATGAGAGTAGCTGAGGGGTATTATTAACCAAAAACTGGAGCGCGCACTGGAGCCTTCCAGATGTTGCGTTTGAGGCACCAGACGCAGTCAGGAGTAGCTACAACAACTGCTGCTGTTACCGAGCTCGGGACATCGCTTTTCCTGCTCGCAATCGGCAATACAAGCACCCAGACTGGATTAAAGGACAAAAATCTCAGCTTTCAACTTTCTTTTTGTTTTTAATTTCAAACTTTTGTCCGTTTTGGAGAGAGGAGGCGCGCGTTAAAACTGCAAAAAAGTTTCAGTAAAGTGCGCAGTTTGGAAGCTTAAATTTGGTCTCTGTGTGTTGAAATGAAGTAGTCACTCAAAGTACCATTCCTGTAAAGATTTTAAACTAATTATATATATAGTTTTGTGAGTGCATGTGGGACAAGTAGGCACCATGGCTTTGCTTCACTTGCTGCTGGGTGCCGGGATGTTGTCACTGGGAGTGCGCGGAGCCTTTTTCCAGGGACCGTTGTATCCGGAAATGTCTAACGGAACTTTTCACCACTACTTCGTGCCGGACGGAGACTACGAGGAGAACGACGACCCGGAGAAATGTCAGATGCTTTTCAAAATGATGGACGAGCGAAAGTGCAGCCTCGACGAGGACCAGGACAGCGTGATACGGGATGATTTCACCATCATCAAGAGGCAGATCGAGGACTCGGCCAGGGTGCTGGAGGGACTGGGGAAAAGCATCTCCTACGACCTGGACGGGGAGGACAGCTACGGAAAATACTTGACGAAGGAGACGACCCAGATAAAGGAGGCGTTCACAAACTCAGAGAAATCTCTGCTGGAGCTGGAGGTGAAATTCAAGCAGAGCCAGGAGGGCGAGCTGAAGGAGGAGCACCGGCTCAATGACGACTTTCTCAACATGGTAGTACACACGCGGGACGTCCTGAAGGAGACGTTGGACATTTCTTTGGGCCTGAAGGACAAGCACGAGCTGCTGTATCTGGTCATCCGCAGTCACGGCACGAGACTGAGCAGACTGAAAAACGAGTACATGAAGTTATGAGAAAGTAGTCCCTACACGTCTCACGGCAGAGATATAAATTACCCATTTCTATGGTGGATTGTAACCAATAGGCAGAGACGTTAAATATTCACATCAGGGACATAAAAACCAAAGTATAAAGGGTCAGTTGACTTTAACAAAAGAAAAAAAAGAGAGAGAGAAAAAACCCACATTTGACTCAATTTGTTGGTCTCTGTGTGTGCAGACAGTTTGAGGTGCATCTGCCCCAGACTTTGTGTGTCCAAAGTTCCCAAGCCAAAATAACTCACATTAAATTTATTTGGGCTGTACTGGGTGCTGCAATGTTATCTGTCCTCAGGGTCCTGTTTTGTAGAGCAGACTTATGTTAGGTTGTACTTTGTTTTTTTTGAGGGAATATTGTTATCATGTGTCCATCCATGATTTTTTTCTGCACCACCATAACTTTGTCAATTGAGTAATTAGTGGAGTTTTTTGAATTAAGGCAATTGTTACAACAGACATTTAAGTGCAAGGTAACCTGTATAAAAACTTGAGCATACAAAAGATTGATTATCTCAGTTTCTACATAACCTTAGTGGAAAGTGTTTTGGTTTAATTTCTCTCCTGGATGGTACCTGGCATCATAAGTGCTTGCTGTAGCTTATTTAAAACAGGGGAGTCAAACTCTATTTGATCCTCAGCCACATATTCACCATGATTACCATTAAACTTTCTCAATCAGCTGTGTTGTCAGATGTCACTCTCGTTCTTGGGCTCAGTCCTAAAAAGAAAGGGAGGAGCTAATGAATTTTTCTCAAAAAATATGACATTCTGCAAATTTTGCACCTAATAAAAATGAGGCCATTGTGCAAAATTTTTTTTAATCTTTAAAATGCAATTCTTTCATAAAATGGTGAATTTTCCATATTGCATTAAAAAAAAAATTTTTTGCCTTAAAATTTCAAAATTTGCAAAGATCTCAGCCTTTATAAATTGTGACATTTGTACTAAAAAAATTTTTCTTCTTGTAAAATCACAAATTAAAAATAAATAAATAAATAAATTAAGCACATTTTGTTGGAAAATATCAACTTTTTGCAACATTTTGAAATAAAATTACTAGTTGTAAAACTACAAATTTTGGATAATTTCAACTTTTTTTCCTAAAATTACAAAATTCTATTATTTAAAAAAAAGTACATTTTTAAAAAATCACAAATTAAGTCAAAGATTCGCAACTGTTATAAAATCTTTTGCAAACGTTTGCTAAATCACGACTTTTTGACATAAGCTGCTGAACATCTCCTGGCTGCTCTCCTTACCTCAGCTATTTCACTTTTTAAAGTCAGTAACAAATCAAATGGGCAGTCCCTTTGAAATCTTGTCTTTGCATGCTCTCACAGAACAGATAAAATAAAGTGGCAGGCTGGATTTGAGTCTGAGTTTGACAAAGGCCAGTTAAATCAAGTGTGGAGTGTGGAAATCTTTTGTTTGTTTTGTTTTTTCAGTTAGCTTCTCTGTATCAGATCCCGACTGATGTCTTTTATTTTTATTTTCTTTCTTTCTTTTTTCTTTTTCTTTCTTTTTTTTTTTTTTAAAAAAGTCATTTTTGGTTGGTGTGTTGACTTTGAATTTGCCTGCCAAGAGTCACATGTTTGAGCTTGTATGCTTGTATAAAAGTGTGCTTGTGCATTTACAACAACGGCTTTATATAGTCAGCCAATCGAAGAGAGAGAACCAGAGATGTCTGCTTCGATGATGAGTAAGACTTTTCCAAAGTTTAGCAGATTCACTCAGAGGGACAAAATCAGTGTGTCATAATTTGTGTGTGTGTATTATTATTATTTTTTTTATTATTTTTTTTTTTTATCATTGACACCAAAATCTTCACAGTGAAGTAGCAGACAGGGCTTGAAATCTCCTAAAACAAAGGAAATGAAGTTTCTCTTCTTTGGCCCTCAAGATGAATGTTTTGAAGAATGTTTACATATGGCCTTATGTATCTAATGTTATTTTCTTTTCTTTTTCTTTTTTTTAAGGCTTGCTGGCTTTGCACAATTCTTTACTGTTCTGGTGCTAAAGGTTGTGACATAGTTTAAACATGCGAGGCCTCCACTGTGCTGTTTTTGCACAGGTAGCATAATCTTATAAAATGTACAGTGTATTATTAAAAGTCAGTAAATACTGTGAGTACCAATATCTTTATTACTGAAAGCCTTAATCATGTAAAGTTTTTAAATCAAAAACATGTTTGTTCTTATATCTAAAATATGTGACAAGATGTAATAGTTTGATGGATAAGACTGCAGGCAGCACTTGTGGAATTGTGTCAAACACTCTGTATGACAACATACCTATCGTCATGTGTCTTTTCAAATAAAGTAATTATGTTCAAAGTGAAGCTTGGTTGCAGGAGCCAGTGAGTTACATCTGGGATCAAAGCATTTGTCTTTCCAAGCATCAATATTGTTTTCTTCCTGTGGTAGGAGGGAGATTAATCCATTCCCTATGTTGCAGGGCATCTCCATGGATCTGCATCCATTCCAGGTGGCCCCTGGGGCTTTGTGGTGTACAGCAGACCCAACAATGTGGCAGTAGCACTATAATAATTGGGTGTGCATAATACATTCTCACGTGCTTGAAAATTACAAAGTTCCCCACAATGTTTGCCTAACAAGGTTTGAAGTCTGCTGTAATTTATACTCAAAGGTATTAGGTTTCTAATTATAAGTGCTTTGAAGGAAGAAGCTTCTTGGTATTTATGAGGAACACAAATGTAAGGGTGTGTATTTTATAAGTGGTGTGGCGAGCCTTACAAACAACTTGTTTGTCTTCATCCTGTGGTGCAAATAACTTTTTTTTCTTTCCTCAGCAACTCTTTGCTTTGAAGGTCATTTATAACACTGAGCTATCAGTCCACCAAAGTGATATAAAAAAATTTGAAATGACATAACATTTTATCTGGAAGGGTGACTATGATGCTGCCAAGGGCAGTGTTACTCCTATAGACTTTGAGCCCACTGATTATATCCAGGATGAGGTAACAAATAAAAACCTTACATACAGCAGAGAAACAGTTCATGTACTACTTTTCTTTTCTTTGTTTTTTTTTTTTTACAAGGCAGCAATAACCCTGGTTTTATTATCTAAGTTTAAACAGATTATTGGAACCAAGTCGTGGAAAAGCCATGTATCCTGGAGAGTATTAGTATCATGAGAATTAGATTCTTTTCTTCTTCTCCTTTTTTATTTTTTGTACAGTTGTGGAAATATATCATCCCAACATGTACAACCCCAATTCCCCAAAAGTACTGTGTAAAATCTAAATGAAAACAGAGTGCAATGAGTTGCGCATATCTTAAAGTTCTATGTGATTCAAAATAGAACACAGAAAACATAAAATGCTTAAACTGAGAAATGTATCATCTAATTTTGATTTTGTTTGCAGTGGCCTATCTCAAATTAGGGAAAGGTTTACCACTGTGTAACATCTATTTTTTTAATAGTCCATATAGATCTGAACTAAGGAGACCAGTTCCAGGAGTTTTGGGAGAAGATTGTTCAACAGTTCTGGGTCTTTATTGTATTGTTGTTTTATGAGGCTTTGATTTATCAACCGATGAACATTCTGGATAGCAGTCCAGTCCAGCGTCTTCATTCTTCTACTGTGTTTGTAAATGATGTAGCACGCAATTTAGCACTCTCTTGTTGAAAGGAGCAAAGATTTCTTTAAAAGAGAAGTCTAGATTGGAGAAGGTGTTGCTGTAAAACTTCACTGCACCTTTTAGCATCATTTCATTTCCAGATGTGCTAGCTGCCTATTCCATAGAAATGAATGCACTTGTATGCCATCAGAGAAGCAGGCTTATAGTGATGATCATTCTCCTCTTTATTTTGCAATGGTTTCTAAAAAGAAATTACAGCTTTTGATTCTTCTGACCACAGGACAGTTTTTTTTTGTTTGTTTGTTTTTTACTTTACTCCACTGTAAACTGGTTTTGCCCCAAAGAAGGCAACAACATCCTAGATTATGTTCAAATTTGGCTTCTTTTTTGCATAATCAAACGTTTACCTGGACCACATGCACACTCATTCCTATGGGAAATTCAGAGTCATCAGTTAACCTAACACACATGTTTTGGACTGTTGGAGGAAGCCGGAGTGCAAGGAGAAAACCCACTCAAGTACAAGGAGAAAATGCAAAGTCCACACAGAAAGGAACCTTCTTTCTGTGAGGCAACAAGCCACTGTGCTGCTAAAATACTCTGTAAAGGTAAGGATACCATAGGAATTATCCTTGAAACAATAGCACAAAGTCCATAATAAAGATACAAATGCTGTAATAGCTGTAAGAGTGACTAAGCTGTAATTATCACTTAACCTTTGAAACTCAAACATGTTATGTAATATCAGATTTTAACGTGTGCCACTTGGATGAAGCAGAAAACTTCACAGCTGCTGGGTACTGGTCATCTATCTATTCTCCTCAAGTCTACAAAGAACATAGACACAGCTAAAGAGGTATGAATGGACACGCACAAACAAAAAATGTATTGAATCTGTAAATCCTTTAGAGATCTGTAAAGGATCCAATAATTATCGTAACTTTCTTGGGTTTGCCAAACATCAGTCCGAAATCAGAAGTTATGATATGCTGCGCATGTATAGTTGTTCAAAATAAAATCAGTGTATTTAAAATAGAGAGTAAAACTTGAAATTGTTGCGATAGCTTTTATTTCCAAACACAATGCATTAACTCCTGGGCTGGAAATAGTACCTGTTCACAGGTGCCAGAAATTGGTCGACTCCACACAATCAGTCCTCAGTCATATTTCTAAATTGGAGAAGATAAATCTTCAAGCATATTTCAGTTTATACAGTACTGTACATGACTTAGTAAAGGCGTAGAATTTTATTCTCGATAAATGTCAGTTGCCGTGGCTCTAAGAGATGTGCGTCAAGTTCTCTGTACTGCCATGTGTATGAATGTGGAACTTGATTGGATAAACATTATGACTGGCCCTGAGTATCTCTGAACAGCGATATGGGGCAGCATGGTTTCTGCCTGGGTGAATGAAACATTAAATCATGTATTTGCTATAGTTCATAGTTCATAGTATAGTACTGACACATGACCCATTGGTTTGTATCAAGTGGCAACCATCCCATCCCATTTCTGGATTTCAGCTCATCCAGGAAGTCCATTTTGTTGCAGTTCTTTAACTGTCCACTAGGTTTTGGCTCCAAAACAGGACAAATCCCCACTGACCCCCATGTTAAAAATGTCAAATTTGCAACAGAATTACATATTTACAGCCTGGTATAAACATCGATTTTTTTTTTCATATATATTTTTTTTTCATCTGTGGTTACATATTACATCCATGACAACTGCATGAAGAGTGATTTTTTTTTTGTCCCACATCAGATAAATTTATATTAAGCATATTAAGGATTCATTTACTGTGTTTGAATGAGAGCTAGCCATTGGCCCTGCCATTGGCTTTCACAGCTTTGTCCCGTCTCTTTGGAACTTGGTGCTGCACAGTTTGAGGAAAACTGGTCTTCAACGGCTCTCAGTAGATATCAATGTGTGACATTACTCCTTGTTTGTCCATAATTATGCAGCAGTGGTGGCAGCTGGTCTTTCAAAGAGAGGAAGCTCATTGGCTTGCATCATAAAATTTGTCAATTTATTTATATGTAAATTCATGCATGAATGTGAATGACAGGGGTTTGTTGTTTTATTTTTCCTCCCTCTCCTTTCCATCTTTGATGCAGTGCTTGATAGTGATGGACAGAAAAGTTAGAGCCACAGCTTTTATCATTTTTGTGGCGTTCTTTGGTATGGCCTCTCTCTTCTTCTCACACGCAAAGGAAAAAAGTCTGCCTCTCCTCTGTGAGCATTTAGGTGAGCTCTTGGCTGCTTGCTTTAGATGCTGGGATATTTTATCTGACTTGCGGGTATCAGGGAGCAGCTGTCTAAATGCGGGAGACTCCAGGAAGTTCAGGGAGACTTGGGATGTTGAATTTTGCCCTCCGTTCCTTTTCAAGAAAATGGTCTTTGGACAGACTAAGAAAATGATTTTAAACTCTAACAAGGAAATATTGAAAATATGTAATTAATAAGTAATTTCACCAAACAAATACCAATAAATGGGTTGCAGTTTGTCTTTTGACTTCACTTGCAAAATCTGAGATGGGACTGAGCTCCCAGTGATTAAGTGACGGTTTATATCTCAATGAAAATGGGATTCAGGGTTTTCGACTGACCCTCTAATCATCATGTAGAAGCTCAGCATCCAGGCCAGCCCACAGCTCCATTCAGCACCAGAGAAGCTGAGCATCCATGGGCAGGACAGAATTGTGGTATTTATCAAATGACTGTCGAGTTTCGAGGCAATGGGAAAAAAAACTGCACTATGCAGTCCCATTGAAGTGAATAGATACTCAGCTTCTACAGGCAAATGCATTGATCATCTGTATAAGAAAACAATTTTATTGACACTTTTGAACAAACTCATTTTCAAGATGAACATGTTCTAATCAACAAAATGTTAACACAACTTTATTATAATTATAATATAATATTTGACCATTTCATTTTTTTATTTTAGGGGAAGCTGACGTTCCCTTGCAGTCTCAGAGAAATCGCCTGTTATACACTCAATGGTTCTTGCTGGCCAAATAAAATTAAGTGGTGGCCCAGATTTGGCCCACAGTCCTTGAGTTTGACATGTGTGCATTAGAAAGAAGTCAAAAGAAACATACATCCAAACATCTATAAACAAGTAATATTATTGTGCATATGCACCCTTTAATACTAATTAACCGCATAAAAGGCAGAACACACTAAACATCTGGGTGTTGGTTTGTTGTTATTAGATAACCGCCAGCTTATACAACACCACAGTATCACCATTTATGAGTCTACTATCTATTAAACTGCGTACAGCATCTCTGAGAAAGCCTTCCACGTTGGCTTCGTCATCAGCTACTGTAGCTGAGTACAGAAAGTAGAGCAAAGTTTACCATGTGCAGTGGTTATGTCATCCTACACAACGGGCTGCTCGACCTTTCACCTACTTCCCGTGTCGCTCTGACGAGCAGACGTTTGTGTTGACGCTCAGCTCTCGTGGGAATCGGTGGGAACAAGCAGCCGTCACATAATACAGGTAACCGCTATTATACAGGCACGCCTCAAAGTGTTTTGTCCTCTTCATCTCTTCAGCTTTTAGCTCTAATTTAAAACGTTGAAGCAGTTCAGAAACCAGCTGCGTCACGAAGTCAGCTTGTTTCTGTAGTAGTTCAGGGTGAATGACTGTAGCTGCCGGCGTTTTACGTTAACCAGCTTTTTCAAAGATCGCGGCTAAACTCGGGACTGACGACTACATTTGTTTCAGTAAGCTTAAGTGAACTAGAAAAAGTAACTTACGGTCTAAGGGCTTGGTATACATTATTTACAAGGGCTTATTTTTATTTAGACACCAAGCTAGGCTACTGGACAGCATCTGCTGTTATAGCTCAGTTTTCTTAACTGGCTGGTTTAAAAATAGTCGGATGTATTAATGTCTCTTTCAGTATAAACACTGAGACCTTTTACAGAGAGAAACAGACCCCTGCACTGCACTTTAAGATACTTTACTAAAGCCAGGTCCTAAGATAAACTAAAAGTAGGTACCCTTACTGACAATCAGCAGTAAAAAGTAATATGCATTTGACAATTAAAGGTTCTTAGGTGCGACACTTTCTTAATTTTTGATTTTCCTAATTTGACTTCAACAACAATGTGCATATAAGTGCTTTTACAAAGCAGCCTAAGCAGTTTTCTCTCATTGCCTCACACACCTGCACTCATTCATTGGATCATTTTATTTATTGGACCAAATTAATACCACAATAATGCCTGGTATTCCTTCAATTACACTACTATATCAAATTAACATTATAGTTAATGTTAGTAATGCCTAGGCAGGATTTAGTATTACCAGTTGGCCCCAACAACATGTTTTTGTTTTGTGGTGTTTATTGTCTGTGGCCAAGCGTGCCACAGGAAACCATCTGCCTCCATCTAAAAAGCTCAGGTCCCACACGACGAGGATGAGGACCAGCCGTGGAACAAAAGTGATGCTTTGAATCGTGGCCATTCAAGTCAGAGAGAGAAGAAGTCGCATCAGAAGTTCTCTGGCCACCGCCAGACCACATCAATTTACACACAGGACACCAAGCTGACAGGAAGTCAGACATGGTGGATGGCATGGAGAATCTGGTTCATTTTCTA
>JBAMYA010045203.1:0-11885 GCA_037176975.1 Arrhamphus sclerolepis
TTGTCTTTTTAATCCCTCAAAGTACTTTCCAGCACAGGCCACACTCACCCAATTTTACAGCACACTCTAATTTTACAAATTAAGCATGTTTCAATGTGATATACACAGCTGCACAATAAAAAGCATTTCTACCTACCTGAATCCTAATGCAATTATCACTTCATAGGTGGGCATGTAAACAACACTGTGGTGGTGTTTGTGGTCACACAGAGACACACGTTTCAGAAATAAAGCTTAGGAGGAAGTGGGGGAATCTGGTCTAACTGCGTTTGTGTGGAAATACAAACGCAGCTAAAATATAAGCAATACTGTTGTAGATTTTGCACAAAAAATGAAAATAATTGAGAACCACTGGATTAACTAATTTCACTGCTGAAGTGAAAGTAATGAATATATCTCCCAACATGTTAAAACATTTATTCAGTTTCATTGGATCAGTGCCCTAAAAAAAGGGATTCCCCTGCACTTTGTCCTACCTGGGTATAGTTCAGAGGCTGCTGTAAGGAAGGCATGATGTGAGAAAGGCCGCCTGCTTTGAGAAGTGTCGACTCCGGGATGATGACAGTCCCATTCACATTGACCGCTGTGATTGCTTGGTTGGCGAGATCAGGGGTCAGTTTACCCAGCTGAGATTCTGTCCGTTTGTTATCTGTTGACATAGTTTTCGATTTTCCAATTTTGACTGACGTGGGTTTGCTCAGTGGTGGAGGCCCAAGTTCATCCCCTTTGCCAGTTGTGACACCTGACGTGTTGTAAATGACTGCATTGTTGCTGCAGCCCTCTATCGTCTGTTCCAAGATTGTTTGATTGTTCATTTTGATGCGTTTGAATTTAAAGTTGCTCTCCCCTGGGTGACACCTCTCATTGTGTTCTGTCAGGGTGTCAAACTTCTTTGTGTTGAAGTTACAGACAGCGCAGAGGTACAGGGGGTTGAGGATGACATTTGGATGGTTGGCATCTACGTGTTCTTTGAAACTGCTGAGATTCTGTGTGGAGAAGGGGCAGTATTTGCACTCATAGCCCCCCTGTTGTCTCCGCTGAGGTTTGGACTGGTCTGGTGGCTCTGCTGCTGGTTTATCAGGACCTCTGGGGGGGTCTGAAGCTTTGCCATTCACATCCACGTCCATGGATGGCTCTGCTTGTGCAACTAGATCTGTATTCAAAGGTTGTTCCTGAATGTGGTTCTCTGATGTGGTCTACAAGAAGGAGAAGGCACAAGTCATTGTTATATTTTTCAAATCTAAAATCAGTGAGTTGGATCGTTCAAAATGCCCTGCATACTACCAAAGGCTTGGACACAACTACCCTCTGATTTTGAATCAGGAAATGCATCACATCATTTGTCAAGCGCTGAATGTAATTCTGCTTATTATATTCAAGATTATAAAATGAAAATGACAAAAAAAAAGACAAATTTGCACAAAAAGGAATTTACATCTAATGATCAATATTCTCTTCGCACAATTTAACTTTAACACACTTTTTTTCTTTAAGTTTTGTTAAAGAAACGCTCTTGCCAGACAGAACCTCCATGTTGTGCGGTTCCTCTTCATCGTCGTCATCCAGTTCCACCATGGTCTGCTCTGGTCGGATCATACAGGGTGTAGAGGCCTTGCGACGACTGGACATGATGATGGCAGTTCCTGGGTTTGAGGGACAGCTGCCCTCACTTGGTGCTTCTGCTTGGCCAGTGATGTGGTAAATGAGGCTTTTGCTATGGATCAGAGTCCTGAGGAGGAGGACTTCTGAGAAAACAGCCTAAGATGCTGAACTGAAGAGTCTGACTTCCAAAATAAACCTTCTTGCGGTATTTTGCTGTGGTCAAGAAGTCCGAAGAGCCGGGATCAGATCAGAGAAAAGAGTGTCGTGGGTGGTGAAGGTCTGGTTGTAGTGTAAGGCTGGCTGGGTTGGCTGACAGTGTCAGCTCCACCACTGGCTGAACTCCTGGAACTTCATGACAGGATGCAGCCTGGAAGGGAGACAAGATTTATTGTTACAAACTTTAGAAAACATTTAAACGTAAGAACTGGAGTTGTTTCATGCATTTTGAAAATTATTACACATGCTAAATCTATGTTCCTAAAAACAAGAGAGCGTGGATTATTTGAAAACTGACCAAGGGGGGAAACAAACGTAAGCCATGTTATTTATTCTAAATGCAGGGAAAAAAAAGCAAACACAAAAAAAGTGTGTAAAGGAATGGATTAGCACACATAGGCAGCAGAGAACTGCCAGTCTTAAAGACGAGTACAAAAAATGTTTTTAAAGGAAAAAGCTGTATGTGTTATGACAGAGTTGCTCATATACAAGCATCTAATCCTGACACCAGACTGCTGATCTTCTTCTGCCAATTTGCCGCTGGTGAGTTAGTGAGCTCTGTGACTGGCAAATGGGGCCTAAAATCGTTAAGTCTGAAATAACCTTGAAGTGCACTGAATGCATTATGTCTTACAGCAATTCCTGGACCTCCAATGGTGTCACTATAGAGCTGCAGCAGGCCACCAACTAAAAGCACCAATGAGCAATGGTGTAGTATCGCACTGCTTCATGAGCATTTGCTTTTTGTTGTCATCACATAATGAAGACCCCCACCCCCCCACAAAAAAAGAAAACAAAAAAAAACAACCAACCAAACAAACTAGAAAACATAATGAGTAAAGATCCCACGGCTTTCCTACAATTCTGACAGAAGTTCCAGTAAAAATTAACTAGCTAAAACTGAAAAGATTAAAATAAAAATTCACTGCTATGAGATTTTAAAATATTCATTTTTTGTGTGTTGCCATACCAATAATGGAGTTGTTGTGTAATAAAGTCAGTCATCTGTAACCCTAACCCAAACTCCTACCAACTCCAGAAAGCAGTTCTTCATCACAGATTTACTGTGGTGTGATCACGTAGCTGGTCTGCAAATGCACGCAGCTGACAGCTCTGCGGCAGTCAGTAAGACAAGTTGTCCTGAGAAAAACTGACTAATCCTTCAGATTGTGCTGCAAAATGTGAAGTAAATGACCAAGAGATAAATCTTTCAAAGACAAGAGCTTCTTTTATATGGTTCTTTTGGGACAGACGCTTCATCAAAAGACAGCATTCACAAAAAGCTGAGGGAGATTGGGTCAAGGAAACTTTCCTTTGGTAATATTGGAAGCTAATGAGTGAAGACAGAAAGAAGTTCATCTGACTGAAAAAGTCCATTGATATTCTGGAGGCCTAACACAGAAGCTTTACACTCATATTCACATGAGTAAAAATCAAATGAGTCGATGCAGCAGTGGTGCACTTCCATCAGAATGAAATAAGGTTTCCATAAACATCAGGAAAGCACAGAGAGCTCTAAACCAAAATCTAATACAAAGACGATCGCTTGTATAAGTCAGTACGACACAGAGGAGAAGCCAAACAGTTGAAGCACAGCATCTGAGGGTGTTCTTTTAGCTCTGGATGCACATTGTAAATCACATACTGGACCCATCCAACAGCTAGACATGAATAAAATAACAGTGTAGCCTTCAAAACTTGAATACTGTCATCCCCAAGTCAACTCGTCCTGAGATATCTCAACTCTTCTAACAACCCACTGAGGCATCATTAGAATGCAGCCTCATTACCGCGGTGTCGCTATAGCAACAGTGGATGTAGCGCTTTAGTGAAGTGGCAGCTTTATCCATGTCACTGGCAGAGGCTGTACATACAGCCATCGTTGGTTTAAACATGGGGCTGATTTTGACATCTTTAAAACAGTGGAAAAAGAAGATGAAATATTGGAAAAAAATTAAAGAATTTGGAGGAAATTTGATAAGGGTACCTTTTTTTTCCCGTACACTGGGAAATCCCAACGTTAGATCCAGCTCCACAAAAGGAGAGTACTCCACTTTTGCAAATAATCACAGAAAGTCTTGAGCAGATTGCAGAAAGGATTTGCTTGGAAGCAGCAGAGGCTGCAAGCTTTCCGATTCTCCTACCAGATACTGAGTTGATTTTTAAAACCATAGTACCCCTGGAGCCCACACTATGTTGTAAGTAACAACTGCTTGGAGGAGCATATTCATGAACCGCTTGCCGTTAGTGCTTTTGAGTGTCTGGCCTTACCCCACATTCAGCAAACATCTGGTGAGAAGGAAGGAGGGGTGCATCTGTCAGCTGCATCTGAAGTGCCACTTCACATGACCCAGAGAACTTCAGCTGCCTCGCTGCTGATATTGGCCTGAGCACTTTCAGTAAAGAAAGAAATCATGAAGTTGTAGCTGGATTTTGTTTTTGCGCATCCTCAAAAACAAGGTAGAAAGATGAACATGTCCTTTCTGCAGCATCCAAAGTCACAGCTACTACTGTGATGATCAGAGTCATCAACTCAAAGCTCAAAAAGCTCCTAGCACTTTTGCTCAGTGGATGAGATCAGACACAGATTTGCATAATAAGAGCCTACAGTGCCTTTGATGTTTAAAAAAAAAAACTGTCCCCAACATGTGAGATTGTGAGCAGAGTCTGAATCTGAACATTATCTGAAACAAAACAGACAAACAACTGTCAGTTCAAGCTGTTGTAGTTAAACATGTGCCTAAAATCTCAGCGAGAAAAGCCTGAGTAAATACTGATGAAGACTGAAGATACAAATTGTGTGTTCAGTGGAGGAAGAGCTCTCGCAGTCCTGCTGACTCGGCTGGCTGCTTGGTAGAGCTGAAGATGTGCAATTTCAAAAAGGGTGCATCAGGACCATATCAAACCTTATAAAATGTAAGTATTCATTTATAGTAACATGATGAATGGGCTCCTAGTCTCAAGGTTAGAACAATAATATACCAATATTCTTGGAAGGAGATTCAACTCTGAGCTGGGTGATTACTTGAAATATCTCTGCTGACCAGCTGCTTGAACTTTCTTCATGCAAACATTCACTTTATTCTCAAACCACAAATGTTAACTACTTCACAATTCCTGCTCAAACTGGAGCTTTGTTCATAACTCAGACCAAACCGTCGTCCTTGCACCTGCTCTACTAGTTTGTCTAACCAAGTCAGCCAGTGTGTGTAGAGTGAGCAGAGACACAAACTCCCTACTGTCTGGATGCTCATTAAACTTGTATGAATACTCAGCCTGGCAACATCTTGCCTGGCCGTCTGTCAGTCTGTTGTCTGGCTGGCTGATTGGTGCACTGTAATAGTGAGCCACATTTCTGGGAAAAAGAAAAGAAAAAAAAAAAGTACACAGCAAACACAATTTATTAGCCCTGACAGTAATAAGTTTAAGCGACACACTGATCATGCTGGGGGGGAACATCAGCGATCAATACAAACCCTGCATTCCACTGACCCAGCCTGAAGTCAGTGATCTGATATGTCAGAGATATAATGAGTCTGTAGAAAGTACAAGTCCAAACAGCAGTGCGAAGCAATGACAGAACCAGTAAATACTTCAGAAGTCACATGACACACCTGCCTCATCTCCCATTTCAGGGCAACATTAATTTGATATCAAAGAAAGGTAGAACCTTTTGATGAATTAGATTGTGAACACAGGGAGACTTTCTACTAAAAAAAACAAACAAAAAGAAAAAACATCAGGAAAAGTTATGCATCAACACCACCCAACTAGACTTGCAAAGGCAAACATTTATTGTGATGCAATTGTTATAAAGAAGATTATTATGGCTCGCTATGGTAACTGCTATAAAGATCCTTCAGAGGTGAAGGGAAAATGTTACACAACTATACTAAGTGAAGCAAAATCAAGATGAAAAGTGTTTGGGTGATTGGGTTTCAGTGCTGTTTGTAGAGAAGAAAACAAATCTATGGATGATTGGAGAACTGACTGTTGTGACACAGTCAACTGAGTGCAGACTTTGCTGGCATGCAGTCACAAACACTGTCAGCTTTGAATGTCAACCTGAAGGCACACATGAAGTACAAATCAGTCTGTCCTGTCCTGCACCCCCCCCCCTAAAAAAACAACAAAAAAAACCAAAACAAAACACACAAACAAACAAAAAAAAAAAACTTCAAATGAACAAGGAAGTGTTGGGAAAGCAGCAAAGAAAAATGCATTGAGAATGACCCCAAACATGTTACTTTACAAAAAAGAATTAAAGTTAACTCAAATTGCATTTTCTTAACTTAATAATCTTTTAATGTTAAAAAGTTATCACACAGAGGGCGAACGTGTGTTTTGTTTGCTCTGCTCTATGGGGTGTGCTCCTCCATCTCTGCCTTCTTTTGAGTGCGTTTCCCCTCCTGACTGCTTGATCAACAAGTCAGCTACTGCAGGCAAGAAGACAATGCATGTGTGGCACTTCTGTGGGTGAGGGGAAGTACCACCACTAATACAACATGTCCCACCAGGAACGAGGTGGAGGCGGAATTTTGGACTGTCGCAGAATTCATTTAAATCTCATCACGTGGCTCCTCTGGAGGAAAGCGAAGTGCTGCACTGTGTTTGAGTGCTTCGTATGTTCTGCATAGCAACAGAACAGTGCTACTTTTGCTGGGCTGGTATGGAAGCTCAGAATGAATCAATGACCACAGTCTAGCCGGTACCACATTTCTATCTCCAATAAATACTTGATACATACTGGAAGAGACACATTAAATAATAAAAGGAAAACAAAAAAGTTGCATTTGCTGTGAAAGATTGTTGACATGATGCAATAAGTGGGACATTTATAATGTTTCATAGGATGTATTATATTTCTTCAATCCCCCCCTAAAAAGGGTTTTGGGGTGGGGGTTGTCCCTTGTAGATTCATTAGACCACCTTTACTGTCTTTACAGCCCATTCTTTCCATGGTATTTTTTTTTGTTTTTTTCTTATGCAGTGGCACAAGATACATCTTCATTCAGGGCTGTATTCATTTTTTTTCACCAAGATCCTGCATTGATAATGGCAGTACATGTGTGTGTGTGTGTGTGTGTGTGGCACAGTGGTTAAAGCAGGCGGCCCATGCATAGAAGCTAAAGTCCTCCTGCAGCTGTTGCAGGTTCAACTCTCGACCTGTAACCCTTTGCTGCTGGTCTTCCCCCGTCTCTCTGCCCCACTTTTGTATAAGAAAAAAAACATACCACTAAAGCCCAAATAAATAAATAAATATAATCTTAATTGCAACCAACCAAGGTAAGTACATTTAGCATACAATTAAACCTCAAATTCAAGTTCTTTGGCCATAAAACTGTGATACATTTCACATTTTCACCACAACGTTGCTGCAATCTTTGAAGAAGCCCAGATATGATGTCACTGGCATCGCTGTTCACAGATTCCATCAGAGGAAAAATTTAGTACTAATGTTATCAAAGTGGATAATATAGCACTAGCTTCATCCCACATTTATACCAGTTTCCTTTCACTGTGTGTCATACACTGCACTGTGTGCATCTGTGCGGACGTGTCAAAGTGAACGCTCAAGTCAAGCATGCTTCCTGACACTGATCCGACTGAATCTGTTTGGCATCACTTTAATTTAATAAATAATACATTTTAGAACTGCAACTGCAACACGTTGATCACTGTGATATTTTTGCTGATGGTCATCACACCATCAGATTCTCAGACCCGCCCAACTGCCTAGTGGTTTTGTTTGCTTGATGCGGACAAACGATTTGACATTTCTGAAGCAGAGTAAAACATTTTCTCACAACAACAGGCTCCATCTTCTGACATGGTTGCTTAAGGACTGAGAAGCACCTCACTGCAACAGTTAGGGCAACTTAAACTGGCCCCTACAGTAATTTTCCAGTGGAAGTTTACTTGGTTAAATCAAGGTGGTGACATCACTTCACCGTGACGTTGACCTGCTTTAGAGGGATGATGTGCTACACCAAAATGCAAAAGATGCTTCAGACATATGACAAAGCCCAAGGTGTTGATCTTGCCTCCTGTTTTCTAGAATCCACCATGATCAAGCATCTATGGGGATGTTCACAGGACCTCCATCCAGGAACCCACGGGACCAAAAAGGTCCTACTATAATCTCCTGATTCCATCCAACACTGAGCTCACTGTGACCACCCCCAGCGGTCCTGAGTCCAGGTCCTGACAGATAATAGCATTTTTTTGCAAGCAGACCTCTGTTTCTCACAATGTTTCTAAATAAAAACTTAATATAAAAGGTTTTGAAAAAAGAAAAAAAAAAGCCAGAAAGTTCTTTAATCCAATGAGCATTTCTCATGTGTGATAGAGTATTGACCCAGTGCGACAGAGCTAAATCAAAGCTCTGCAAAAAAACAATTCCATGGTGAATTTATTTTAAAAAGTAAAAATAAAATTATGCGAGTGGGTTTCCAGTTGTATTTGAGTGAGCCAACATGAGTCTGTATGAGAAACCCTGGACATACACAACAATGCAGATTGTTTATTAATTGAAAAGACAGAACATACAGTACTTTATCTGGACACATCAATAAAACAAATGATTACTGCAATATTACATGTTTCGACTTTTGTGACAAATTGGTAAACTACCATCACCCATCTGCTCACTGGAAACATAGCTGCACCAACATAAAAGGCCAAGCAGAGTTACCACTACTATGGTAACAGTGTAACCAACAGACAGCATGAGCGAATGTGTGCTTCCAACCAGAAGCAGGAACCCCACAGATCACTGATTGCCATGACAGCAGCGATGTTTGAAACCCTGTTTGATGTTAGCTTTGCAGCATGGCAGTGACAACTTATTTTGAACATGACGACAACTTTACTCTTACAGCAGGACTGTAAGAAACACTAATCTGCAAAAATATCATTTAATTAGGGGCACAGGTTCTTGTAAGCTCCACTTTTCTTTGCGAGTTGGAATAGAATAACCTAGATTAATAGCATTTAAAAATAAAAAGGAAGGTTTTGTGGGGATTTCCTTCACAGTCAATGAGCAGTCAGCATTTTAGACCAGCAAAGGCCCCAGAACAAGACACTTCACAAACATGAGGCCTGGCTCTGGTTCTGCGTCACCCTCGTATTTGACCCGTAGTCAACACACATAATGTCATGCACCACCCAAAGCTGTTTCAGATCGGCTTGCTCTTGCAACTCCTAACACAAAGTGACACTGATAACAAAGGCTAGCACATCACTAGGAATCTACTTGATACAAGGGCTATATGAAGGACCGAAAATCAAATGGGGTGTGGGGTATTCTTGGGTACAGCATTCCTGTTTCACCTCCCTTTGTCCAACAGGGCTGCTCCTCCCTAAGCCTCACATTCTTCTTTTTCACTCTTCTCCACAACCACTGAGTAACGCCAGTCAGCCATGCTGATACCGTTATACTCACTTAGTAGTCAAAATATCACAACTCTACAATGTTTAAGAGTTTTGTTGATGCTCATTTTTGCTGGGAAATCTGACATTTTACTTACCGCGGGTAGAATAAGGAGGGCCCTACTGGCAGCCTGCAAATTACTATTTTTTTTTAACTCCCATTGCATGTTTATGACTCTGCAATCTGGAAAATTATATATCGTTTTGCAATTTGATTCCATGTTTGTATATTGTTTATCCCACACAGGTCTACAGTTAAGTCCAACTATATGTGAAGGAGAAGAGCAATTTGCATTTGCACCATGCTTCAGGCACCATCCATTGCCCCTGTGCGGCTCAATTTCCCACCTGTCAATCTCTCCATTTCCTGCAGTAGGTGTGGCTTCTGAAATATCTCCTGCCTTTCCTCATTGGTCTCAGGCGGGCAGAAGGGGCGGATCCAAACTCTTCCACTGGTGAGGTGGTGCACTGCAGAAGGCCTTTTGTTAACCTCCCTTTCTCCCCTCTGAAACTTGGAAATTGGAGCACAGAAGGACCAGAGTTTGGAAAGCAGTCTACTCACGTGCTCAGGCATGAGAGGCTTCCATGACACACACAAATTAAGTCCATGAAACCAACTTGTTCAACTTTCATATGCCCATCATTGAGTGCAAGATTTGTTTCTAAGTAGTTCTAAAGCACTGCAGTGACTGTGAGAAACGAGCTCAAGCTCGAGCCTAACCCTTGCTGCTGCATGACTGGGTGGTTTAATACGTGCTTACACATGCAGAAGTACACCACTGTGCAAATTGCTTGCACCCCATACGCTTAAATAATAATCAATGCAGCAATGAAGCAGTGAGATCTTTAATAAAATACAGTGATCTACTGCTGATGAAGTGTCTGTGTGCAGATACGGATGGTGTGGGCCTGACTAAGCACACTTTCTCCCACACACACAAAAAAAATAAATAAATAAATAAATAGATAAATCCACATCTTTCTGGCAGGCAAAGTAGTAGAATGTCTCTTGCTTCTTATTGACACCGCCAAGGCTTTTGGACTTTTTAAATTTCTTTGTGGCTCTCTAGCTCTTTTGGCTCCACTTTCATTTCAGTTTGAATTTCCAAGATGTTAAGAGCTAGAAAAGTACATGTGATTTCATGTCTTCTTTTTTTCTTTTGTCAAATAAGAGTTTGAAGAGAGCTTTTGTGGTTTACCTGGAAAAAGTTGATGCTGTGATGGAAGGTTTCCAAGAGACACATTTCCCTGAGCTAGCGAGTCATTTAGCTGTAAAGCGACACCAAGGAGGAGAATTGCTTTTACATGGTAAGAAGCATGCAGGACTTTACTCGGCTTTTAATGTTTTCACTTCTTCCATCTGCCTTTATCACACTCATGAAGAGCCACTGAATTGTCTATTCGCCGTCTCTCTCAGACTTCACACCTACTCTCAATCACGGCTCCCTCTCTGCCCTTCCCTGCCTCCAATTCCCTCCATCACACTCTCCCTCTCAGCCCCACCTACAGGTGATGAGCTCATCTCTGTGGTTGCCTGAGTCACCTAACAACACGTCTGAGGAGCTGGTGGAAGCACGGTGGAGAAGAGAACCTGATCCGAAAACGCTGGAACAAAAAGCACTGTGTGGATGTCGGTGATGTCATCACAGAGCCCAGCTGAGCACGACAAGCTGACAACAAGCTCCGTCCTCCAACCCGCAATGACTCACTCCAGCACCTCACCAAGAGAATGGATAGCCATTATACAGCTCTGGATTGGATGTGGAAATGTGATGTGTGGTCAGGAAATGGTGGATGTTCCTGATGAACATGTAAAACAAAAGCGCGTTGAAAACCTGCTACTTCTCATGTAGTGTGACTTTAAAAGTGTCACCCACGTACAGCTCACTGTTCCGTTACACCCTTGAGTTAAAGTTTAAGTTCAAATAAATGAATAGAAGTGTGAATACGTGTTTTACTTTAACGTATGACAATAAAAATTGACCACAAACCCACCATTTGTGCAATGGCACCTCCAGCACATAAAATGAACTATTACTACAGCGTTACTTTGCAAAGGCGTCTCTAAAACAGGGAAACATCTGTATAATAGATGTTTATATATAAAATCTGTACAATAGAACTGTACCAAGTATACATCTTTTTCATGGAAAGCCAACAGCCATGGAAAAGAAAAAGATATTGCCCGGAAAACTCGTGACTTACTTGAGCCATCATGTGTTATAAAAAAATATTTAATAATTTATTAGACATTTTATTTCATATTATACTTCATTTCTTTAATGCACTGATGGAGAAAAAGAAAGGGGGATGTCAGATATATCCCTCATAAGAAGGAGGCTACTCAAAAATTCACTAACGTGGCTAATTTCAAACCACTGGTTTGAAATAAAAGACTGTAACCCATCAAACTGAGTTTATCAAAAAATGTACTATATACATATCATAGAATAATCTGTTCTACTGTGTATCTCCTTCTGATTGACACAAACATCTGACTGTATGACATCAGTTGACAGTCAGATCTCATAAATCATTATACAATTCATAGTAGTCTAAACCAGTGTTCTTCAACCCTGGTCCTCAGGGCCCACTATCCTAGATGTTTTAGATGTTTCCCTGCTCAAACACACCTG
>JBAMYA010045204.1:0-11885 GCA_037176975.1 Arrhamphus sclerolepis
AGATAGATAGATAGATAGATAGATAGATAGATAGATAGATAGATAGATAGATAGATAGATACATAGATACATAGATACATAGATAGATAGGCTGTATACGGTCCATAACTGCACTTTCATTTCTTTTGATTTTTAATGTTGTGTTCTTGTCTGCTGTTTTTATTTATTTTATCGTGTTTTACCTTAATAAAGTGTCATGTCTTGGGTGTCATGAAAGGCGTGGGAAAGGTGCATTTCCATTGTTTTTCCAGCAGATGTCAGACTAGCTCCAATCTAGTCTTGTCTGTAGTCTTTGCCTATTGACCAAGTAATTTGTGTTTTTGAGAGCTGGCTCCTTTGTTTGCCAACATGTGCCTTCTATTGCTTTTTTGTTTTGTTTAACTTTGACTTTATTATGCAGAAAATATAGTTACTTGCCTGCCAGTGAAGTACTTGACAATATTTTTCAGGTCAAAGGTCCCAGTACTCGTCATTCTGTTATGACAGAGTTATAGCTCTTGGGCAACTCTGTATGTGTCAAGGTTTTATTCAGTTTCAGTATCCGTACTGTTTCTAGATGTGATGAGAGAGCTCACAGACAGAGCATGCATGCACATACTTGCAAACAAATTACAGGCAAAGACCCTGTTCACAATGGCTGCTGAGAAAGTGTCTTATCAACAAATTCACTACAGCATCAATAGTGGGGTCATTCTACAGAAACATCCATTTTTGGGATGGCAAGATGTCTTAATTTCTTTTCATTTTCATTCATTTTTATTTACATAAATCATCAACTCTATAAATCCACATAAATGAAAGCTTCATGACTTATTTTTGTACATTTAACTAAAGACCACATGAACCACTTTTTTTGCAATATTTAATGCTTTTATAAAATATTATGTCTCATTTTCTTCAGCACATGTCAGAGTCAGAGAAGAACTGTGATAATGCAATAAATTTTATTAATTTATTAAAGTTACTTAAAAGTGTGATTGCATGACTTTTATTTATTTGCTCAACCGTGTGTTTGCTACAACAATGAAAATGTTTGAAAGTCTGTAATAATAAATGAAAGATGCCGTCCTTAAAATCTTATTTTATGAGTGAAGCAAAATGTATGCATGTAAAATTAATCTTATATGAAATATGACACATTTTATGAATATGACATATGAAAAACTTCACAACAACACCAGTAACACAATGAAACACCAGTGACACACACAAGACAAAATTAATTTCAGTGCAAATTTATTTAAAAGAAAGGTAACACCTGCATCGGTAACATCTGCACCGGTAACACCAGTGACAGTAACGCCAGTGACAGTAACACCAAAACAAAAATGCATTTTAAAAAATGGCTGCTACAGAGCATGAAACTATGCTTTGTCAGTCATGATCTATTAACTAAATTATGTAATTTAGTACATTTGTATTCAATATGTTTGCAATTTCCTGCCAATAAAGTAGGTAACACCAGTGACGTCAACTAAAGGCTTCATATGAAATCATGAGTTAAATGTTAATATTCTGAAAAATGAAAAGAAACAAAGTTCTTACCTAGGCCCTTCTTCATAGATCTTCAGGAAAGAGGTCAAAGGAAGTCAAATGATGTCATCAATGCGATTTATTTTTCCAAAATAAAAGACTTTTGTCACGTGGTAACACCAGTGACATGGCTACAAGGGAGGACTACTTTTTAAATATATTTTAAAATAATTATTTGCCGCCTTGCTTTATCTTTTATATAATATATTTGATCGTTATTTATTAATTTTTGCATTTTGAATGGTACAAAAACATATTTTTAAACTTTTAAAATACAGTACTTTCATTTCATTAATGACTGTGGGGACGAGAACATTTAAAAAGTTATTATCAAGCTGGTGGTTCCAAATGGTGTGATCATTCAAATAACATATGTTACAAAAAAAAGTAACAAGCTATTTTTTCAAGAAAGGTTATATCTCTAAAGGCTAGAAAAATGTATTCATTGTCAAAAAAACTACCATTGCTGAGGTTACTGTCTGAGCCATGTGGATGGAAGGATTCCCAGGATGGCAGATGTCACTGAAATTAGAACTTACTAGGGGGCGGTTTGTGTTCTGATAATACATGTTGCAACATACAGTAAGACTTGCACAACGGTCATAGCCTCCACAGACCAATCCTGTTCCAGAAAATGAAAAACATGACCTGTGGAATATTAAAATGAGGCTATGTTTGCAAAAAGCATTATGCAGTGTGACGAAAAAGTTAGGGTGAAAAGCACAGATGGAACATTGAGCAATAACCTGGCAAGAGATTTCAAACATCTCCTTTCACAATATCCTATGAGGCATAACTGAGACTGTGCAATAAACGTCACAGGAAACATCAGCTTTACTGGCCAAACATATGTAAACACTGCAGATCTAACAAAGAAATTTTTAAAAGATTCAAAACATTCTTGTTTCATTTAATTGATATTTAGTTGTAAAAAAAATAATAAAATAAAAAAGGAATATGATGAAGAAATGTACTTGTTCTCACATACAAGCAAATGATGTAATAGAGGACAGCTTGTGTCACTAATCAAATTTCAAAGTTCAGCAGTAATCTAGGAATCACAGTGTTCAACTTTTTCATTTATGTCAGCAGTAGTCGCTTTTTAAAATATCTGAATTTCCTGCGATGTATATGCTTCTAAAGGTAATGTAAAAGACGTGTGTCTGTAACTCAAACATGTGGCCCACTTCAGCTGCTTATCTACTTCCTGACATGACAGATGTCACGAGGCAGTCTTTGTGTTTGACTGTCTGTTTACATCGTTACCCCGGCAGTTCAGCCTGAGACCACTGCACTGGGTTGAACAGGACAAACGACAAAAATAGAGTCTCATCAACTCACCCCAGCTTTGCCCAACCCTCTACAAGGGATTCTTGAGTTTACCGGGGTTCATTTAAACTCATGGGAACAGCAAGACTAGCCATGTCCAGCGTTGTTTACACTAGCACAAGGCAGATTTTCCACAACATTTCATGGATGCACAGCTTTCAACTCCAGACTGGTCTTTCACAGGACATAAAAAATGCTGAAACTATTCCACTTACATATTTATGATTACTATTTTGGATCTTATGGCAACTTCCTACGCGTCATGTAAAATATATATTTTTATTATTATTTATAAAAGCTTCCTAGCTCCTTACAGTCCCAGCTCAGTTATTTCCACCTTGTCCAAACAGTTACTGACAAGCTCAAATGTCACTGTCATATGTTTCAGTTACAAATATACTAGCTGAGGCCCACATCCTGATATGAGTGCATTACAGCTACCTAAAAAAAACATCCTTGATATCGCAGGAATTTGTAAATATAGAAGAAAAAGTGTCAAATTATTTTCAAAGTTCTGGGCAGCTTAGGTGATCTTAGATTCAGCTATGAACTGCCTATTATGTATTGTGAAAAGTTTTGACGTGAGCACGTGTCTCTGATACATGGTGACCTTGCAACATATATGGAGGTGTGCAAAGTCACAGTGAAGCAGTGTTTATTCATGAATATACAGTTGAAACCAGACATCAGAGCAGAAGAATTTTTTTCTTGTCTTAGGTCAGTTAGTATTACCAACATTAGTTTTATTTGCTAAATACCAAAATATTGAGGAAGGGGGGGTGTATTCCTTCAAGCTCAGAAGTTTACTTATATGTCATTATTTGGTAGTATCACTTTTAAACTGTATGAATTGGGTTAAATATTTTAGGTTTCCCTCCAGAAGCTTCTCAATAGTTTACTGGAATTTTGGTCCATTCCTCCTATTAGAACTGGTGGAAATCAGGTTTGTAGGCCACCTTACTTATGCACTCCTTTTCAGCTCTGCCCTCGAATATTGTAAAGGGATTTAGATGAGGGCTTTGCGATGGCCACTCGAAAATGTTGACTTTGTTGTCCTTTAACCACTGTGTAACTAATTTGTGTAGGGCTTTGTATACTTAGGTCATTTGGACTCAACCTTTAACTTCCTGGCTGATGTCTTAAGATGTTACTTCAACATTTCTACATAATGTTCTTTCCTCATTATGTCATCTATTTTTTTGAAGTGCACCAGTCCCTCCTGCAGCAAAACATCCCCAACATCATGTGGGTTGTCACCCCCATACTTCACAGTTGGGATGGTGTTCTCAGGTTTCCACGCGTCGCCCTTTTTCCTCCAAAAATGTAACAATGGCCACCATGGCTAAACAGTTCAAAGTTGGTTTCATCAGACCACAGGACATGTTGCCAAAAATGAAGGTCTTTGTCCCTGTGTGCAATTGTAAATTATCATTTGTTTTGTTGTTGTTGTTTTTTTGTTTGTTTGTTTCTTTTGAGTAATGGCTTCTTCCTCGCTGAGTGGACTTTCAGCCCATGTTGGTCCCAGAGTGCAATAATTTCAGCTGCAGACATCAAAATAAAAATAAATAAATACAGTGCAAGTTCACACAGTCTGCTGCCTGGGGGTACATGCTGTGGCTCATTATGCAAGTTCGGGCCCAGATGGACCTGTACCTCCTCCCTGATGACAGCAGATGGAACAAGTGATGTGCAGGGTGTGCTGAGTCACACAAGATGATGCGCATTGTCTTCTAGAGACTTGCAGAGGCTCGCAGTTATTTTCCTAATATCTTCTATATCACACAAGGAAGCAGTGTGTTTGAAGTGGGCTGCTCACACACATTCACAAGTGTGCCTCCAATTAACGCCAATGTTGTCAATTAACCTATCAGAAGCTTCCAAAGGTGTGGCATCATCATCTGGGATTTGCCTTTTTAGAAAAAGGCATAGTAATTTTAGTGTTTCTAAACTTCTGACTTTGAATAAAAGTAATAGATTCTCAAAAGAAATTTAGTTGCTAATTTTTATGGCATGCAACAAATAGAAATATTTTTAGTAATCTTAACTGACCTAATACAGGAAAAGTTTAGTCTTATTTAATGTAGGACAGTAAGAACGTAAGATGAATACAGTAAATGTGCATTTGGCTTAAATCACCCACTGCTGTGTTTCAGTAAATAGTGATGCATTTATGATATTTTACATGAACTTTAAAGTTTTAGGATTGCTTTTTAGTAGTAGTTGCTGTTTCATATCTCCATGAGAGGAAACCCCTTGAAACCACATGAAACTGTGTAATCACCTGGCACCTGCCTTTTTTCAGCACATGTACTTGTTCTCACGTGCAAAAAAAGGCATGTGGGCACAAACTTTATACTGATAAGACTAACTTTTGGGAACATTTGCATCATTCAACGTCATGTACTTGATGTTGGACTCGTCAACACCAGGACACAAAGGTTTTATGCTTTCTAAAGAATTGAGAATCCCAGCTATTGGGCCTGGATGTTTCAATCTTATGAAGAAAGGAATGAAGGAGGCCACATGTCAGTTGTTGAGTTTTAATCTTCTTGGAAGAGGTCAGTAGCCAGGTTTGAAAGACCATGGGACCAGACCAACTGCACAGGGTGACCTACATCAGACATGACGCAGAGAACAGCTTATCTTCTCCCTCTGCACTTGAGATGTACCTTGACATCAGCAATATTCTATAAATTTGACACTAAGGGATCATCAGAGTTGCAACAAACATTCATGCAATAAATGTCCAATAAATCCATGGTTACATACTTAAGATATCCGGCTGGTCAAAGACTTGCACTCCACCCTTTCATTGCATTGTGGCTTTGCTATGTCTGGCCCGTGGGCTGCAGCTGCCCACATTCTTAAAGACCAGGCCTTCCTATACAGTCGCTCTTCAAAGTCTGCATATCTGCACCAAGCAACTATTCACAGGCTTGACCCTGCTGATAGAAGAAGGTAGAATGTGCAGCATGTGCAGGCCTGAGTAGTCTTGGGCCTCTAACTTATTCCACTGGCTCACTTCACACTAGAAAAGTAGTTCCTTTATAAGGTGTATAATTTTAATATGCATCAAGCCTCATGACTGCTCAGGGAGACATAACTTTGTCTTTGTTTATGCACTTCCTCAGAATTCTTGACCAGACATGTCAACTATGGACAAAAACTGCCTACCCCATGTACCATATTGTTTACTGCTTATCATGCAAGCTCGTTTAACCAAACGCATTTACATTACAAAATAAGTCAACAAAATTTAACAGAATTAAACCGTATGCACTTTGAAGTTGATGTTAACATGATTAGAAGTCAGGAAATAAAAAATGATTCTAAATTTAAACTGTTACAGATTTAGTACAAAAATCAAAGCAGTTCATTTACAAAAATGAAGATATTTTTCCAAGAACTTAACATATAGACCAAACATTTCATTATACTGCTCAACCATATGAGTATTGCAACTTTGTAATAAAGGCCATTTCCATTACGTAATTGATGAAGTGTTACTGTTCTTGCCACTGGTCATAACAGATAACTGGAAGATAAGAAGTCATGCATTTAACAGAAATAAAATGAAAGCAACCACACAACAGGTAGTAGTTCACAGCCTTTATTTGAAACTGTACATCTCATCCTTCCGTACAAAAATTCAGAGCTGATTTTCAGTTAGCCCTCCCCAACTCTCAAACCCACAAAGAAAGTTAGCCTTCCTTTTTGAGGGTTGAAATAAAACAAAAACAGACACATGCTTTGAAAAGTCCCACTATACATGTCTTAATGTAATCATCTTCCCCAACTTAAAAAAACTGGCTATATAGTACAAATTTCTTATTTACAAAAGATAATAAAAAAAGTTTAAATCAAAGTAGATTTTTTTTCTCTCCAAATCCTGCTGTAGCTCTGAAGTGATCAGGCAACCAATCAACACAATGTAATACCATTTCTTTGTTTAACCCACATTTTTTTTTCCTATAGAGTGAAAACACCCTACTTTTCCATGCTTTTTCATTATACTTGTCACAAACGCCTTTATTGAAAAAAAAAAAAAAAGTATAATTCAATATAGTCGATGACCTTTAAGGCATTTCAACCAATAACTCTCCACAGGAGGTAATACTGGCACTCAGATGTCCATTTCAAACTGGCTGTCATCTGTTTAAAGGGGGAAGAGACAGAAGACAGGAGGTTAGACCAATAACGGTGGTAATTGATCATCAGCTTCTCTGTCCAAACATAACCCCACCTTAACGGACCACAGAGAAATAAAACAAGCTAAAGTTCTTATCAACATGGTTGTTGACAGGGTGCATCCAGCAGTAGAATAAGTGGGTCAACTGTTCTGTGTCTTGAGACAGGAATGCTTTTACAAATTCACACTTAAAACCTTTAGTCGTACTGTAACTGTAAAGTTACTAATTGAGAGGATATATTTATCTGCATAACTAGAACATAAGAGCAGACACTACCACAGTATGAATTACTGTAGCTGCTGTTCAGCTGTAAGCTACTGGCCCAGTTTTAGAAGGTGTTAAAATCCCAGTCATGCTCAAAAGGTCATACCCTCTGAAGGACTAAACAACACACACAGCATAACTGCCATCGCTGCAAGAACCACAGAAGTGCTAGATAACACTCAGGACAACATAAAAAGGTGCCAGAGAGATCATGTGATAAAGAACTCCCATGTTTACTCTATGAGATCAGTCCCAGTTGCCTGCTAGTGAGATTAACCACATCTAGAGGGCCAAATTTGATGAAACTTGGAAAAGTGGTGCACAACTGATGAACAAAAATACCCACTCTGAGGTTTGATCGTGATCAATTTCTTTAAAATTGAAAAATAAACCAAGTGGCATTGGTGTAGGCTGTACCGTCTGAATGTATAACTTATCAAATAAGACAAGCCCTCTTTTCAGGTGGACTTAAGGTCTGCCTTTGACTGGGCGTGTATTACACTTCAAACTACATGTGGCTCAATCCAGTAATAACTATTTTAGAGACATCCTTCTACATTTACACACATGAATTCAGAAATCAATAAACATTTACCAGCAATTTCCTTCTCTTCCTCCTCTGCCTCCTCTTTGAGGTCCTGAAGTTTCCCCATGGGGTGTGTGGCTGGTACCGTTACCCCCGGTATCTGTGGCAGACAGCATGGTGGGGTCCTGGCAAGAGGGGAGTTTCGGCAGTCCAAGAGGAACTTCCTGTCGTAGATGATGCGGGTGCCTGTGTTGGATGGGGAAATAAAGAGAGAGAGAGAGAAAAAAAAAATGGGTGTTTGAACCCTAGTAAACAACAGATCTCACATTATCTTGAAGAGTGATAGACTAATCTGGAATGCTGGAATTTCACAGGTCTTATTTGTTGCTTGGTAACAACACCAAACACCTATGCAAGAAGAAGGTGAGGAGTTAAATCACCACTATCCGCTCTTGGACTCTTTGCACACACAGGAGGATGACAGCGGACTGAACACAAAATCTCTCTGAAGCAAAAAGGCTTTAGATTAATACAAACCATACCATAGCTTAACTGACTAACAAAGTTTTACTTTTTTTAATTTAAACTCCTGCAGTGTCAACATTAAAAATCCTTACAATCTGTCTATCATTTGTCACAATTTTATGTAGGGCCAGACTGAGCCAAAATAAATAAATAAATCTTAAGAGCTGCTGTAGAAACTTATGTCAGGCTATGACTCGGGAAGGGTCTGTTGTTGCTTGTATAAGTGTTTCTTGGAGTTTGAGCTTTTACGTAAAGTTTCAGTACAGCCTGTCTAGAATGCAAAACATGTTATGTAACGACTTGAGTTTTGAACAGTCCATCCAGGACAAAGGGAAGCAGGAGAAGGAGGGAGGGGTGGATAGTAGAAAGAAATGTGGCATATGAAGGAGGGCTGCAATGCAATGTACAGTCCAAGCAATACACTGAGGTTAAGTTCCTGTTTGGAGCACATGTTTTTATTACAAAAGAAAAAAAAAAAAAAAAGGTTGGTGGTCGGGAACAAGGGAGTGGAGATCAAAATCATTTCCCACAGAGTGAGTGTATATACATTTCATATATATGTACACACACACACACCGATGCATAAATCCAACTCCCTGCAGATGAAACACATAACCTCCCACCCTTCCCCCCCCATTTAAGACTGTACACAACGTTCTCTGCAGTTCCCCAAACTCGGATCAGACAGCAGCGATGATACGTCCTCCAGCTCGAAAACGCAGAGGCCAATCAGGCTGCTGCTCCTCCAGCTCCACACATACGCCCTCTTTAAGTCACGGGTTTGACAGTTCTACTTTTTATTCGACAACAAGTTTTAAATGTGGGAAAAAAGTGACTTCTCGGGGGGAGGGGACCTTCATGCTTCGTGTGTCTGACCGAAAGTCACGATCAAACGTGAAAACAATAGTTGTCGCAACTGTTTGTTCACGAAGCTGACATGTTGACAACATGAGGCCAGCTGTCACTGTGCCCAACAAACGTCATTCCCTCATCTAACGTAAACATTTTTGTTTTACTTTAAATGTGTTGCCAAGTGTGATGTTACTGTGTTACAGTAAATAATAAACAAAACTGGTGATAGTTTAATGCCATGTTTTGTGCATATCTGTTACCGTAACTTATCGCGAGAATTTGTCTACACGTATACACAGATCAGGCGTTGAATGTTTCAATTTTCTAGCTTTCTGACATAACATTTTCAAGGAAAGTCAACTACTACGGCGAAATAAAGTGTACGTACATTAAAAAAATATATATAAATAAATTAAAAAGTCAAAGGAGCAGTAAAATGTTGTATTCTCACCTCCAGGCGTGGTGGAGAAGAGGGTCCCCCCGGGTGTCTGACTGTAACAGTCCGGCAGCTGGGACCAGTCCTTCAGGGTGAGGACCTTGGTAGGGATGGGGCAGCTTTTAACTTGTTTAGCGCCAGTCGACATGATTCCGTTGGTGTGACAGCTACAAGAGGAAGGCAGGTGGATTTTCAGAAGTCTTCTGAGTGGTCTCCGCGAGTATAATACGAGTGTTTGCAGCTAACTGTTACCGCAGTAAATCCTAAGCAACTTAAACTCGAAAACTCGTCGTTTAAACAAGCTCGGAGTCAGAGGCCTAATGGTGCCCGTCGCAACAAACAACTTCCAAACGTTACCATGTGCTGTGTTTCCAGCGCACACAGCTGCAGCAGCCACCCCTGATGTATTTGTGCAACAACGTGGTGACACGTGGGGCAACAGTTAGCGGATACGAATGCTTTCTGGTAGCAGGCAGGCCGCCGGGGTGGTGATAACAGAATTGCTTATTCATCTGAATGTTATAGTACATATGTAAAAGGGGTATGTGACATTCAAAAATTCTGAAAATTTCGCAAAAATTAAACCGACATGCATGCCTCTTTCCAACATCTAAGGACGTAACGACCTGAGATTAGGCAAATGTTCTCACTGTTATTGACTGATAATGAGCCTTCCAGTCAACCACATTAAGAATAAACCTTATTTTTTTTTGCGTTTACCTTTCTGTAAAGTTCTATTTATTGACAGTTAATGGTAAAGCTATGCCTTGTGATTTATCTCTTGGAATGAAGGTATAAATATTCAATCTGTGGCGCACCTGGTTCTTAAAACAAGCGCATCTCCAGCTCTTTGTCGGGCTGTTGACAACACTGCCCTCTACATGGGTTTACATGGTTGGAACAAGGAGAGCACGTTTGTCACGAAGTGCCCATCGTAGCCTCAGATATTGCAACAGCATTGTAAAAGTCTTAGTAATGTCAATGACACATCTCTCTGTGATGAAAAGGGTTATGTAGAAACGTGGTACAAATGCAATCAGATTTGCATTATAGAAATACAATTAATGTGGCCCTGTGATACACAGGGTGTACCTCTGACATCTGGCATGGGATCCAGCAGACCCCAGTGACCCTGAATAAGTGTTGATGGATGGGAAAAAATACAGATATGCGGCTGGGGTAAATAATTGTACAATAGGCTATCTCTTTATTTAATTTGTATATTTACTTCTATACAAATACATAGCATTGTATCACATCAAACTGGATGGAAAAATAAAGACATGTTTATATGGCAATGAAGAACATAGATTTCAATTAATCTATAGAAATAATTATGCACCCCGTGACCCTGAATAGGAAGAAATGCTTATAAATCATACATTAATTAATTTTTATTTTCTTGCACAATTATTGTTTAAACTCCACATCAGTAACAAGGAGAAATGAAACCAAAACATTTTGATGTAGACTTCCAGCTTAAGGAAACCAAATCTAACTACAAACAACTTACATTTCTTCTTGTATTGATAAAGCTATATTAAAATTTATGTTCTTTGTTGTTCTTTATTTCCTTCTAAGATATGTTGTTGCAAGTCACTGGTATGAACACTTGTTGGATTTTTAAAAGGGAGTTGGAAATGCTGACATTAACATATGTTTACATTTAATCTGTACTTCATCTTAAGAAATATTTTTATTTTGCTTCTTAGCAATATGTTGCTTCTGCTTTTCTGTTTTCATAAAAATAAGTAAACCACTTTCCAGCCACTTGAGGGCGACATTAGCACATGAACAATAAGAACAGAACATTAATGAACTCTTCTATTTTTTGACCTAATAAATTGATATTTAAATCCAACTGCACACCAGAGTGGGTGTGATTGTGCTATAACTGAAAACAAGGGCTTATGTCTGTATTTTCCTTAAAAGTACAGTTAATCCCATGTTTGCAAAAGCTGGCGGATGTCCGTTTGCTTGCAGTTTGTCTCCTTGCAGATAGTCTGCAGTGCTACAGTTTTCAGTTTACCCACTTGTTCATGTGACACCTACCGATGTATGATCCCAGTTTTATAACCAGTAAAATCTTTGGTTTAAAAAAACAAACAAACAAAACAAAAAAACCTATGGAAGAGTATTAGGATGGATGGATGGATGGATGGATGGATGGATGGATGGATGGATGGATGAATGGATGGATGGACGGACGGATGAATGGATGGACGGACGG
>JBAMYA010045205.1:0-11883 GCA_037176975.1 Arrhamphus sclerolepis
TCAGTGTCTATATTCTAGTATATTTTAATGGTGTCGGGGGAGATGCTCCTTGTTCCTCTGCCATTTTGAACTACATTGACTAATTTTATTTTTAGGATGACCACAACAGTTAAAATTTCCCTCTCAGATAGCCTCAGAATGCCTCCCTCATGCCAAAAAATTCTAGAAAAACCCCTGCTTTGTACGAATAATATTAATGATGAGCTTCAATCAGGTTTTAGACCTCCTCATAGCACAAAAACTGCATTGGTCACAGTCACCAAGGACCTTTTCATATCTTCTGACCAAAAATTATTTGAGTCCTCTGTTAATTCCCTGGGTTCAGTCTACTGCTGCAGCTCAGGACTTTTTGCTCATCAGTTTCTTCATGTAAATAATGATTGTTCCAGTCACACTTGGGTCAGGGAGTACGGCAGGGTTCTGTTCTTGGACCGACACTTTTCTCTTTATACATGCTTCCTTTAGGACACATCATTAGGAGGCATTGCATAAATTTTCATTGCTATGCAGATGATACTCGGCAGTATTTATCCTTGCGACTGCATGAAGCCAATGAATTAGCCTTATTAGATTCTTGCATTAAAGATGTGAAGACCTGGAGGACTGGAAATTTCCTGCTTCTTAATTCACATAAAACTGAAGTTATTGTAATTGGTCCCAAGTACCTCTGGGAGGCACTCTTGAGCTGTACAGTTAATTTAGATTACATTACCTTAGCCTCTAGCTCTACTGCTAGGGACCTTGGTGACTCCGACCAACACAGATTTATATTTTCATACCAGATACTTGAATATTATTTTTGCACCTGTCCTAGGGAGTTTTTTTTTTCTTGCCACTGTTAGGCTTTGCCATGTCATGCTCTGGGTTTCTCAGAAGTGACTAGAGACAAGGTTGTTGTAAACAGATGCGATATAAATAAAACTGAACTGAAACACATCAGCTCAGTCACTATGGTAACCTCTCATCCAGCAACTGTCCTAGTGTCTCACCACAAATCACACTTTAGGAAAGCAATATGAATTAGAAAATAGAAGGGATGAAAGATGAAAAGAAAAAGATACCAAAGATTACAGGTAGAAAAGAGGAAAAACAAGAGTCTAGAAGATATTTTTCATCATCATACACAGCTTTTGAGCACATTCTTCACAGTGAATTTAATGTTTTATGTGGGTGGCTCAGACACTGCTTCTCAATTTCACCGCAGCTCTGCTTCCGATTTCAAGCAGCACTTTGGCACTGAGTGGGAGATGTGTACCTGTGGAGGCAGCAGCTGAGGAAGACATCCCGATCACCTGGCCTGGTTTGTCAACGATAATATAAGGGTTGTTGAGCACAGAAGAAGAGCCATGCTTGCTGTGGACAGGGGTAGAGGTTGTGGGTGTTCGGGGTAGCGGAGAGTGGCTTGGGGTGGAAATGGGTGACCCTGTGGGCGAGAAAGCACAGTAGGTGTTAGATGGGGGGGAAAAAAAATCTTTTTGATGGGACTAATTCAAAAAAAAAAAAAAAAAAAAAAATCAAGTTGGACAAATGTGCCTCAGGGATAGTTAAGTTTAAGCATGAATAAGTCTTTGAGGTAAATCTTGAGTTTTAAATATTTATTATTTTAATTTGATATTAATGTATGGCATGTGTGCAACCATATAGAACATTTGGTCACAGACTAAATTTTTTATTAACCTCTCAGCATAATTATCTTAGATTTATGACGATGGTATGTGGGCATGTATGCAAGTTCACATTCCTTCAACTACAAAAACAAAAGCTGAACTGTAACGTAATTTAATATCCACACATCCATTTGCCACTTATCTTGAGAAGAGTATCGGGATGATAGTGTGAGCAGAGATCCCCATACCTCACTCTGTACCCCACCACCTCCACCTCTTCTGACCCAAGCCAGTCAAGAGATGTAATCTGTCGTGAAATCTGTTTGCCTCTGTTAATGTCCAAAGGAATTCTGATGAGACATGTAAGCCAAATCAACTGTCTCACTGTTTTCCAATGTGAAAGAGCAGCAACTATGTTCTGAGCTTCTCAGATGACTGTGCTCCTCAATCATGAACCAATCCACCTTTGAGCAGAAGCTCATTCCAGTTTGTATTTGCGATCGCGTTCTTTTGATCTCAATCCACTGCTCGTAAACATGGGTGAGAGTTGGAATGAGCATCAGCAGGTAAATTACCAACTTCTCCTTTGGGCTCAGGGATTTATTCTCCAAAACAGTCATATGCGCGAGCCAACCAAAACCCAAAGATGCTTTAAATCATCTCACAGAGGCAGAAACTTGTTCCCAACCCTGAGGGAGTGAACATGACCTCAGAAAATACTAATTCAACCCCATTCCTTCACACTTGATTAAAGATTCTAAATTAAATCATTTTGTTGGCAGTTATTTTAACAGTGATTTGGCTAATAAACATAATATCTATGAATCAATTTTGCAAATCTTCAGACCTCAGTTAAAACAGAAAGATGATTTTGTGCTGTTATTGGGTCCCTAAGAAGAGACTGCTCTTAAAATATTTAACAAATACAAGAAATTTGTACCAACAGCAGCACAAGTCATTATATCTTTGCTGGGTGCTCCTAATATACTTGTAGTTTATAGTTTATTGCGTGTTCTTGTGTTAGTAGATGAATGTTTTTATGCGCTGCTGGGAGTTACACTCCATGTTAATTCACCAGGATCCTGTATGTGTGTGAAAGGAAATCAGAATTACTAACAAAATACTGACATAGCTTAATACTTCTGTTAAGTGTACGTTGTAAAAATATCTGTTTTCATATTTTAACTGAACAAATAATCGCTAAATTGTGAGGATGGAATAGTGCAGCTTAAAATCTCCTATTCTGGTGAGAAAACCCAGATGTTGAGAGGGCAAAGAGATCTTTAGAAACAGTTTGAAATGAACAGCACAGCTGGGTTTAGACACTTACCAGAAACTATTTTACAGCTCATAGTTATCGGCTGGAACGACTTCCCAGGAGATTCGGCAGGACTAGGTGGCTGTCCCTGTGGGACTATTTTACAGCTTGCTGTGATAGGCTGGAAGGCAGAGTTGCCATGAGAACCCAGAGTGACCCTGTCACCAGCTTTCGGCCGTGTTGGAGTACGTTCGCCAGCAGCAAGGCCTGAACCGTGACCAACCGCAGGCCTTCCCACTTCTGCCTTGATGAATCCTGGAGACAGAAAAGGAGACTGCATTAAAACTTTGTTCCACCTTCATGAGGAGAGGACACGAAGTTATACAGGTGATGTTATCTATCCAATTCTACCTTTCAAGACAAGGCTATTCATTTAAGAAAGACTGAGTCAATTTAAAAGTAGCTTGATGTGGAAGGCAGACAATTATCAATAGCTGGTGGATAAAATCAAAGTTCTGTGCAACTACATAGAGCAAAACCTCTGAACAAAAAAAGTATAAACAAGTATATCAATAAAGATGTTTTTGAGATTATCTAAATGAGTGTTTAAAGAAATCCATCATATAATGATGGGTTCTTCAGATTAAAACCCCATTTATCAGATTTAAAAAGGTAATTGTGGTGTACCTTTTTCAACACCAGAGTCATGTGAGATGGGGGAACTAGAGCGTCCGTGAGTCTGACCTAAAGATGAAGTCGACAAAGGACTAGCTGCTCTGTGAGTCATCTTGGAGGACAGGGGCTGAGGAATGTAGTCTTCTCCAAGAGAATCCCTATGGAGCTCCACATCAACCACCTGGAACAAATATAGCTCACCATCAGAGCACAACTCGGATAAGTAAAGTCGCTGGGAGAAATACAGCGAATATATTTATAACTCACAGTTTCAGCCCCAAGTGTCTGTAGCCCAGTGTATGTTCTGTCCAGCTGCAGGAAAACGGTGGACATTCAAAACTTAGATATGAACTTATATATTCAAAAGACGAAGAACTGGATTATTGATGAAACAGTAAGACTTTTAACTGACAATAAAATGTTACAGAAGGCCAAAATGCAAATTCTTTTGGCATTAAATTTAGACAGGCACTTTAATCTTTTAGTTTTGTCTTTTCTGCATTTTATTTAGCTAATCACCTGTCAAAAGTCATAAATAACAGAAAATAAATGAATCCATGTGGATGTCTGGAGGAGACACAATTAAACTTGCAAATGGACGGATACCGCATCACTATAGGAAGAGGAAAGCAACCCAAATGATGATCTGTTCTACAATAAAAGCTGACCTTTAACTGATGGATGATGTCAATTCGTTTGTTGCGAGGGTCTTTGAAGTGGATCTGGATCCTCACAGGAAACTCCCCCCAGCCCCGACGTGTTAAATGAAAGGGAGGTTCACTGAGAACAGACACATTCAAAATGCCCAATGTAACAACATCAGAATACAAATCTAGATGTCTTTAAGAATCCATTCTGGCCCCTTTTCTAACTGATTCTGGGTTTATAATCTCTTAAAATAAATGGACACTCTTCCCTTCTCCTTTTGAAGCCTGAGGATTTCGTCCAAACATGCACACTTCTCTGCATGCTTGAAGGCATGTGTGTGTACCCAGATAATGTGTGTCTATTCAAGTATACCCAGAAGTAATGCATGAGTTTTCTTACTTTAATTGATCCCCTCATCTACATTCAGGCTGTGTTGAGCGTCAGCAGAGGGTATCAGGCCTGTGCAGGGTTCACTGTGAATGGTGACTTAAGTCAGTCAGGGAGGGCTTATGAGCTGCTTTAACAGCAATGTGAGCGCTTTGTCAGCTCAAACAGCCAGGAGGCTACAGCTCAGGATGAGAAGTGCTGACTGATGAAAGGAATCATTCATGCAGAAGCCGTAGGCAAACTTAAATCCTTAGCCAGTTTTAAGAGGATATCTAAAATTTAAAATAAAGATTTCCAGAGCTATAGAACTCATGTTACTTTTAGAAGACACAAGGAAGAACTGCGTGACACAGATCAACATACCACAATGCTCTGGGCGAAGGCAGAGCAGATTTTATCTATGACAGGTGTGCCCATGATTATTTACAGGCAATTATCGCTTGTTTCATTCGTTGCACAATAAAGGACATCAACTAATAATATGTTGAAATATTAGCATGATGAACTCGTCTAGACTCTTGCAGTAACTGTCACAAGACACTTGATGAGAACGATTGAGCCATACAATGAAAAAATATGCAAGGATTCTCTTAAATTATTCCTTCATTTACACATTGAACTTTGTGCCTTGAATCATAAATGAGCTAATAATGAAGACCTTCTCTTACACAAGTGCAGTAAGACTGGGAAGGAACAAACCTATAAGTGCAAGTTTGTCCTCGCCTTTATGACTTCCATTGTTGCCTCAGGTTATGACGTGAAACAAGTACTGGTTTTTATATCTAGGGAGGAGCACTGCCAGTTTGTAATAATGTGTTTGTGATTCAGAAGTGCTTACAGTGTTTTAGATACGAAGAAAAGTACACAGACACAAACCTGACTTCTACTAGATCATTAGGCTTGTAGCTGGGATGCAAGAAGAACCAGACTTTCTTGACAAAGTGGTCGATGCTCGGTTCTCTCCTAGAACCTCTGACATACACCATCCACTTGTGGGTAGACTGATCATTTTCTTCCCGCTTATCTGGGGGAATGTATCTGAGAGAAAGAAACAGAGGAAAAACAGCCCGAGGCTGAGATGATTGAGCCTCATGTTGTAAACACTGTGGATGATTTTAATGTAAACTGGTTTAAGTTGGTTAAAGGAGGAGGAGTTTTACACCAAGTGAGCAGCAAAACAAGAACAGGTGAAAGGGGAAGGGACTGTACATGAAGTGTTGCTGTTTTCTTTTTGTTTTTCTGAAGGCTCTGAATGAAAGAATGGAGGAATAAGGGTTAAAATAGAAGACTTTGGGAAAGAAAGCAACAATGAATGAGAATGTTTCAATATAACTTTACAAATAGGAGAAAACATATTTGGTCATCCAGGGGAACCTCGTCTCATTTATTCTCTTATATTGTATTAACTGTTGTCTCACCTCTTCCAATAAGATATGCTTGTTATCATTTCACACATTTGTGCACAACAAACATAGGCAATGTCAATGAAACCTCCAAATGTAAACACGTCTATCACTTGTCTAAATGAAGTGGCCTCATGGAAGAAACTGTCAGTTATGTAGCCAACTTTGGCCCAGGGGAGGAAAAAAAAATAGGTAAAAGGGTATTTTCAACTTTTATCAAGACTGGGCTTGTAGCAAAACTGAGTAGCGGGCAAACTCTTGAAAATACACTCTTGCACAAGACCAGTTCAACTGTGAAATTCTAATGAAAACATTCATGACTAAGTTTTACAGTTTAGGCTTATCTTCTGTATTTTGATTTTCACATGTCAACAACCACCTTCATCTATGATGTTCTTTGCTCTCTTTCTCCAGCCAGCGTTACTTTTAACTATTAATTTTAACCACTAGTTTGAGTTTAATGTATTTTGTGAGCACTTCGCAAACATTTTTCCTATGTCAGAGAATGTAATGTCGATATTCAATGAGTTTCAGTGCAAAGAAAGAAACACAGAAAGTGAGTTATAGTTCCTATTTACAAAAACACCCCAAGGGCAGCTACCTGCTCAAAGCTTAAGGTGTGTGGTGACTTTATAATTCGAGCCCTGGCTGTTTCACCTAACTTTTTTTTTTTTTAGTACTATTCTGTACCTATGTCATATGTGATATATGTACAAACTGGGATTTCTCTTTAAACTTCCTAACCTGCACTTGAATGTTGACCTTGTCTTGTTGTCAGAGAGACTGATGAAAATATAAAGATAAATACTCTGATTACCTCAATTTTTAAACGGTTTTGCTCATTTACAGAGATAAATGGTTAGGCCACTTCACAAACAGGTTACATTTTCTTAGCATCAGTCCCTGGAAGACCTGCTCCACAACTTACTAAATCAAAGAGGTGTTTGTATGTGTAAAATTTATGTTCTGGCTGGTGACATACTTGGAAACATTTCCCACAACAATTGTCTTCTTTACATAGAGTCTAGAAGCTTCGTCTCCAGTAGTGTGGTAAGTCACCCTCTGCCCTGCTCCTGTGGACGCTGGCACACCAAAAGTGTCCTGTGACAAATAATTGAGATTAATTGAGATCAGCTTTAAGAAGGGCAAAAAGAAAAAGACACACCACTTTACAACATTCAGATGATCACAATTCAGCCTAGCCTAGTTAAATAATGTGAACATACTTTGCCCGTGTTGCGTCCAGGTCTACGTTCATGTCTGGTGCTGTCTTCCCTCCATGCACCCTCTCCATTTCTCTCAGCTCCCTCTCCTTGCTGTGAGAGGGATTCAGACTCTGAGTGTACAAGGGACTGAGTCTCAGACCCCTGGTTGAGCGGGGAAGAGGAACGAGAGGGGGACTCGAGGAACCGTCGGATGGCTGGATGGTTCAACACGGCAGGGTCACTTTTAGTGGCATGCTAGGAACCAGAGGAAATAATATTACTGGTGATAAAATAACAATAGTCCACCACATCACCACCTTAGAACATGTGACAGCTATCTGTGCCAAAACATACAGATACCTCAGGGAGCTTGGCTACTCCAGCATTGGCATAATAATTGGCCACTATGCAAGCCCGTAGCTTATCCATCATCCTCCTGGCTTCATTTAGACGCTGGAAACAATAAACAATGGACCAACATGCTGTGATTTACATTTTTACAAACAAAAAAAACTTGGTAAGATACATATTTCCATGCTTTTCATGTACTGTTGATACAATCAGATACCTGACTAATCACATCTATCTCATGCTCCTTGTTCTTCATCTCCAAAGAAAACTGCTCCCTGATGATGGCTTCAATCTTTTGTATAGCAGCTTCTCGAGCTACATAAAAGGAAGAGATGTAAATATCATGGAACAACTGTAAGCAACTTTAACCACAATGTGGGAAAACAAGTCTTGCGGCTCAGGGTTCACAGGAAAACAAAACAAAAACAAAACTTACCATTATTTTCTGCAGTTTTGTTTCTCTTGTTTTTTAGGACCTCCGAAATGTCGTCATAGTCTGGATCATTGCCTTCTATTTTCCTTTTTATTCCTGACATGGTGGTCTGAGAGGAATAAATATGGGTAAAAGGTGCATATTAAGGCAGTTCCTAACTCAAACTTTTCAAAAGCACTGACGTCTGAAGCTCATTATAGCATGGACAAGCTAGCGAGGCGGTCTTCCGTTTACTATTATGATTTGTAATTGTTGGTAACTCCTTTTCTTAAAAAAACAGAGCTGAGTTTAACAAATATATGTTAATGCTATCATACTGTAGCCCACTGCCTTTTATATAAATCTGTACTTGTCAGCGTGCACTACTGTCATTTCAGCAACCGTTATTCGTGTCTGCTAATTCAGCTAACATTAGCACACGCTTGAAGACGCCGTCTATTCGGACCGTATGAAATGAAGACTTACTGGAGAGCCCTGTGCTGTTGAGTAACGTGTCTTTGAAAACTGTGTGATTTAACTCAACGTAAACATCTCCTTGGTGTTCTCATTCAACACTCGTGTGTTTTGCAAATTGTTAAATCTCGGGCTTCTTCTTCTTTGACACTCTTCGGCAGCTGACGTCTGTGGAGTTGAATTACCGCCATCTAGCGGATCGACCTACATTCAGCTTAGCTCTGCAGTCCACCAGAATGGCCACTAGGGACCACTGTTCGACAAAAGCCAGGCTATGCTCCTCTGAAAGACTGAAGGATGATGCCGTATGTGCATGTCAGATAAATGGTAAGTGTGGCTTGTCTTACAAATATTTAACTAACTGGCAGGACAAGTCAGCATACCCCCTTTCTAAATTCTTTGTATTTGGATGACTGCTAGATAAATATTCTTATCTTTAGCCTGCATGGTCTACAACTCACATGATCTTCTCACACATGATCTCTATGATGTATTTGAAAATGTTTGAAGCGGATTCTGTGGAAATCCTCAGACATCAGTTGAATATGACAGATCTGAGACTAAAAACTGAAACAAGGAAATCTATGATGTCAAATACCAGAGATGTAAATGTAAACATTAGTTTAAGGTAAATGCTATTTATCATTTCTGTTCATAGAAGTCATAATACAGCAAGAGCTGATGAATTCTTTTTTTTTTTTTTTTAATTCCCTAAGCAATTCAACAACAACCCAAAAGTCTTTAAAAGCAGATCTAAAATGATTTAACTGGTCAAAAGACTGAAACACCACAATGACCACTGGGGACCATTGTGGTCAATTTAATGGTAAACTTTTCTGCTCATTTTACTGCTTTTAGTTCATTGTGCAGATATGCTGCATCCTTCAATAAGCAGTCCAGTCATGTTTATGTATTTTAAATTATTTCTACATTTGTACTACAGTTTGGAGAAAACAGGTTTGATGACTTGTGACAACATTTTGCATTATTACAAGCATATTTTTCTTACCAAACAATCAGATTAATACAGAAAATAACTCTTAACTCCAGCAGGATTAGAATGTTTCAGTGGGTAGCAATGACCTGTAGTACTTCTTGACAGCTGATTTGTAAGTATATTATTCAGAGGTTGTCCAGCATTGTTCAAGTTGTTATTTAAATACTTTCACATCCTTCCTTTTTCCTAAATAAACTCCCAGGGGTTCCACAGAAATCCCAGCACAGAAGCATCTTTCTGTATCTCTCTGTGCAGTTTCTTTGGCTTGGCCACAGATATCACCGCCAACTCCACTGCAGCCTCATAGAAGATACACGCCATTGTGCTGCAATGAATGAAGGACCTAAACTTGCTCAAGAAGAGCAGTCTGCTCTGTCATTTTATATAGACCGCCTCTGTTAGATTTCTACTTCTGCATTACTGTTACCCATGAGTATTAAAGTGTGACATCCCTCTAAGATGCATGAATGCAGTGAAAACACAAGGAAAATAAGGTCTCTGATGAGCAGACTTTTAGCTATCAGGAATGGGATCAGTTCCACGTGCCTTGCCATCATCAACCTTGCTATCTTTTCTTTTTCTAACTTTATCAGTTATAGAATGTCAGCATCACAGAATCCCACATTGTCATTTTGACAGATTTCATTGGACTCAAAAACATCCACTGTACCATGGATGGAATGTCCACAGTAATGTGGAAATGCTTCCTTTTTGCTTTCTTCCAAAGAACTGCTCTTTTGCCCTGCTCATTTCATGTGAAAAGAATTTCTACATATTTTTTTTTCAACCTTTTTACACTTAACCTCGACTCAGTGTAAAGAATGCCTCTTTTTCATCTGTGTGAATGAATCCTGATTCCAGGCAGTTTAATCTTTTATACCTCTGTGTTTTAAATGTACGCATCATCAAGTTATTTCACTGGCAGCCACAGGCATTGTCTGTGCTAGTATTTCAGAAATGTCTATCCTGTGCAAAAGTAGGTCTGCTTGGAAAAAAACACGTATTCAAATTACTGTTTTACTCACACCAGACCATTCAGGACTGGTAATTTATTCTTTCTTGTGACAGGATGAGTGTGGGTGTGAGGGGACAGTATGGTGCCAGTTTCTTTTCTTTTTTTTGTTTTGCACTTTTATGAACTCTCCGATTAACTCATTTCATAAATTGTAATGCAGAATGTGGGCATGGCACAACTTGAATATGCTCGGCGTCCAAAAGAATCTCTTGAGGGATGAAGTGATTGTTTTTTTTTTTTAATTGAACCAACCCATAATATGCCTGCGTACACTGCAAATCACTTGCGACACAAATAAAGCCTAAGGAATGTTTACTGGCACACAAGTTGTTCAGTGCTGCTTGAAATAGTGTGGCTGCTTTTGGGCCACATTTTCTTGTTCAACACAATGGCTCTTTAAAAACATCAACAGCATGATTGATTCTTCCCTTCATGAGCTTAAGATGCCAGCTTCCATATGGGGCAGACTGCAGGGAGCAATTCATGTTGGTTTAACTAAAGATTTCTGGCATCTCCGCTGAAATATCTGACAGCAGTTGTGGATTTGATAAGTAAGCACACATTCTTCATTTACTAATAATCCTGTAAGCATCTAAGATATAAAAAGCAAAGTGGGGATACATACATTTCTTGGACTGTTGTTAAAACAGATCCATGTATCAAATTTACTAAAATGGCTGTTTTTAACCTCTTGTGTATTTCTTTCATATCAAGGCATGTGTTTTGGGGTTTTATATTGAAAGCTAGTAAAAACATGATTCACAGCTATAATCTTTCTAACTTCATCTGTTATTACACCCTGAAATCATATTCACTGAGACATGACAAGACACTGATCCAGAAAGAAAAAAAAAAGAACTTTATTGATGTTCCTCTTAAAAAAAAAAGTCAACTGTTACATTTCAAGCAGTTTACAACGATCCAAAGCTTTCTGACAGTTTAACAAAGAGAACAGAATCAGAAAGTGATATTAAACTGTTACATCATACATACAGTAATAAAGGTTTATATAAAAATGGTCTGATTATCCACTCTTTTTTTCTTTTTTTTATTTTTTAGGCCAACAACCTTAAATATGCCACAGTCGTTTAACAGGTTAAATCTTCCATCTCGCATGCAGGCACAACTGATGTTTTTCAGCAAAATGACCTTTGCTGACACGCGCATTCATATCTATTTGGTAATCAAGTTTTAATGCTGTTTTTAAAGTCATGTCTGTGGCATTCAATTGACATCTTACAATAAAAAAAAACAACAACAACAACCGTGGAACAAATCGTACATGTCATGGACTGCCTTGAGCACCAGTGATTTGGAAAATGTTGAGCTGACCTGCATTTGTGTCAACAAGAAGAGACAAGACTGATGTTTCCGCCTGGTTTCAGACCAGGGACCTTTTGCGTGTTAGGCAAACGTGATAACCACTACACTACGGAAACTACAGAGGAATC
>JBAMYA010045206.1:0-11882 GCA_037176975.1 Arrhamphus sclerolepis
AGAGCAGCTGCTTTAAGGTGGAATAACTGAGGTGGAGAGCAGTTGCTTTAAGGTGGAATAACTGAGGTGGAGAGCAGTTGCTTTAAGGTGGAATAACTGAGGAGGAGAGCAGCAAACATTTGTGAAAGTTTCTACATGTGCAAATTTTTGTCAAAACTTGTGATTTTAAACAAAATTTTCAACTGTGTAAAAATGTAAAAACTTGAAATTTTACAAAAAAAAATCTAATTCTAAGTATAAAAAAATGTTACAATCTTGTGACGTTTATGTACATTTTTGTACGATAAAGTCTTATCAACAGAAAATTTGTGATTTTAGTGCAAAAGTCTCAATTTTATGATAAAAATCATAAATTTAGTAAAATTTGTGATTTTATGACAAAAACACAATCACTTTTTATGAAAAAAAGGTGCGATATTGCAAAACTTGCCAATTTTTCTTTTTCTTTATAAAAAGTCAACATTTTCTTTAAGTATGCAATTATACAAGACAAAATTGTGAGTTTAGTGGAAAAGATTTTGTGAAATTTGAGATTTTATGACAAAACTGATTTTTAAAAATTATTATTATTTATCTATTTTACGACAGAGTGCAGGAACTAGCGGGAAATCTTTAACCGTAACCATGGTGATGAAATAGTTTTTCAAGCTTGTTATATCACGCGTATATAACCCCTTGAATAAGGACATTGTTGGCTCAGAGTTCTGCAGGTCTATAAAATGTTACGTGCAGATTGGTTTTGGTGTAAAATTGCATTTTCAAATAAAAATGCGCTGCTGTGAACACAACAGAGGCTTCATAGATGGAGTCAAAGCGGGTGATGAAATAATGTGCCGTTTAACAACAAGCGATCTGAGACACCAAAGAAACGTTGCTGTTAGACATGTTGGCGTTTTACGGCTTTAAATGTCCCGTCTTACCACAGCTGGGCACGTCTTCCTCAGCAGATGACGTCTGTTCATCCATGGAGGGCTTCTTCTTACCCAGACCAATGATCTTGGTGATCTTCTTCCCAGCTCCCTTTCCCACAGTCCCGGTTTTGTGCTCGGACTTTGAGCTTTTCTTTGCTTTTCCTGTGAAACAGAACAACGGATTTAATCAAAGGAGGGGAAATCGGTCCAATGCTGTTGCGCCTTTGTTTGCTGTTGTACTCCATTGTTATTATTGGAGCAGGAAAATCACAGAGAGATGCTGCACGTTCGTCTGTGTGGATTCAATTATGTGTGGATGCTTTTGCAGTCATGTAAGAAAGACTGATTTTCTCAGACCAGTTCTATAAACACGCAGCATGAGCTCACAATCAGCTGCACACGGTTTCATCAGACTCTTGAGGCTTCTCTCTTGGTGAATTTAGCTCATTTTTAAGTCCTGCAGTTTGAACACGCTGATTTGATTTGGCCTAGTTTCTATTAAAAACCAGAGGGAGAGGAATGACGGCGCACATTCTGCTGTAAAGACCGACGTCGGCTAAACCAGTCGCTCTGCACAGAAAACGGTCTCTGCATGGCCCACTTGTTCTGCAGACCCTGTGGTCTGTGGTCCAATTCAGTGTGAGAGAGAGAAAATATTAGGAGAGAAATATACGTGTTTGTCGATACGATGAAGACATGTCGTGGTTTTCAGGTCTGCAGCATGTTCCCAGAATACTGAGACAGTAAGGCTTTTAGCCACGTTTGTGTTGTTGCTGCCCCTTTAAATAACACTGAAACAAGGCATGAAAGTCGCTCCATTCCTCCTGAAAATATGTACTTCTCTGTCCTGATGGACCGCAGCGCCATCTGGACAGATGTAGGGTCTGAAAGCGAGTCATAGGTGTGATCAACTGTGGCCAAGTGGCTAGCGCTGCGACCAATCAGAGCAAAGAACAAGGTAATCAGAGTCACGCAAACTAGTCCACAGGAGAGTGTTGTGGAGGAGAGTTTGACGGAGAGATACGCCAATATAATGAAAATGTTAGTTATTTCTGTCGTAGCTATGACTCAGCGCATGTTGAGTCGCACAGTATAACATGCTGTAAATTAATACAGATTTCACATTATATAATCTGATTTGAATTAATCGTATGATGTGGACCTGGCGTAAAAGAGTTTTCACGGAGGTCCAAGCCTTTAACTCGTCGATGTCAAAGCTGAGTCAAACACTGCTGTTTAACGTCCAGCTCTGTCGTCACCACAGATGGACTGATCTGATTGGTTCCCAAGACTTTTGGGCATAATTAATGAGCTCCAATGGAGGGCAGCTGGACGGACCTGCTGGCGGTGCATCGGGATGTCTAGGCTAGGCAGATTATTTGTCCACTTCTGTTCCTTTCATTGACACTGCTTTTGCTCCAATCATTTTTCCTTTCAGGAACTAAACTGTCCCACAGAAACTGGAACATGTTGCAGCCCTGAAATGCAATCATGGATCCATTTTAACAAATTCAATGAAGGAGAGTTCATACTTCCTGTAAAATCATAAAAATCTATTTTTTTATGATTTACTGGTCATCTAAAAAAATCTAAAAATAAAAAAATATAAGAATAAAAATGTAAGAATCCTTTTAAATGTATATTTTCTACACTGTCCCAACCTTTCCTGACTGAGTGTTATTGGACTCTCCCAGCTGCCAGATATGGAGGGAACGCAGATGGTGGAAAGGAAAATATGAAGCATTCCGTTCAGCTTATGTCATCCCAAACGATTTTAGACTGATTTTAGACACGTGTGGGCACTAAAATACACTTGATGTAATTGGGTGTCTGACCCCTGCAGAGATCAGCATCCAGCAGCTCCACGCTTATCTACAGTCAGAAATCCTTTAGATTTAACGTTTTCTTTTCCACTCTTCTCTGTAATACGATGTGAAAACTGTGAGGGCGACTGCCTGTCTGTACTAAAACCGATTCAAAGTGCTTTTCTTTTAATGAGACGTATACAGAAGTGTCCTGCGTGTGTCCAGTGAGTTGGAGAGCAGATGGATGAGAGAGTGATATGAATCTTCTATTCCTTTTTTTTTCCTTTCAGGAGAACAAAACAGGAAAACTCTGAGCAGGTACCTGCCATTCTACAGTGGCCTACCAGAGTAGTTGGCTTGGACATCTGAAATGGAAACTTCAGTGCAGAGTAATAAAGACAACATATGTTCACATTCAGTAAGACAATGCTAAAACACACAAATCAGGTGACTATGTTCTGACACTTTTTTTTTACCCGAATCCCCCATGGGTCCTAGTAATAATGCTGGGTCCAACCACGGTCATGTTGGCTCCTGCTATGGTAATGCTGGGTCCTACCATGGTAATACTGGGTCCTACCATGGTGATCTTGGGTCCTACCATGGTGATGATGGGTCCTACCATGGTGATATTGCTTCCTACAATGGTGATGCTGGGTCCTACCATGGTGATCTTGGGTCCTACCATGGTGATCTTGGGTCCTACCATGGTGATGTTGGGTCCTACCATGGTGATGCTGGGTCCAACCATGGTGATGATGGGTCCTACCATGGTGATATTACCTCCTACAATGGTGATGCTGGGTCCTACCATGGTAATTATGGGTCCTACCATGGTGATATTGGCTCCTACCTTGGTGATGCTGGGTCCAACCATGGTGATCTTGGGTCCTACCATGGTGATATTGGCTCCTACCTTGGTGATGCTGGGTCCTACCATGGTGATCTTGGGTCCAACCATGGTGATGTTGGGTCCTACCATGGTGATGCTGGGTCCAACCATGGTGATGCTGGGTCCTACCATGGTGATCTTGGGTCCAACCATGGTGATGTTGGGTCCTACCATGGTGATCTTGGGTCCTACCATGGTGATGTTGGGTCCTACCATGGAAATGTTGAGTCCTACCATGGTGATGTTGGGTCCTACCATGGAAATGTTGAGTCCTACCATGGTGATGTTGGGTCCTACTATGATGGCAGCACAGTAGTGGTTGGCACTGACACTTAACAGCAAGAAGGTTCAGCTGGATCTTAATTCAACTGATCACGTAAAAGTAATCTAGGTAATTTAATTGAGGTAATTCAAAGATTATTAACAGATAGTAGCTTCACCTCTCGCTTCACTCTTTAATTGATCGTTAACATTACCAAGAACAGAATGGTGCATTGCTACTTCACTTTTACTATATCACACAAGTTTTGATTTCCTTCGGGCACCGACTGTAACCATGAAAAAAAAAGATAAAAATCCCAGGAAGAGTTTCGAAAAGTGTGTTACTTTTATCAAAATAAATTACAGAATATTGTTTAATGGGCTGTATAAAAGTTCTTTAACTAGGCAATTTCTTTGTTTTTATGAGTGTTTATCTCTCAGTGAAGGTCTGCAGCTCCTTGACAGGGCCAAAGTGATTATTCTTAACCCCCCCACTTCCCACACAAACAAACCTAGACTCTGAGGGCTGTATTAAAGAGCAGTGGTGGTGGTGGTGACGTTGATCCTGATGTTCAGTCATTTGGACTGAGCTGGTTCCCGCAGGGATACGTGATGTATGGCCTTCTCTCTCTCCTGAATTCACAGGACAACAACTCAGTCTAATCTCTCCTCAGGGGGGCAGTTATGTTGACCACCCATCCACTTTGATTGCACTGCTGGTAAATTATAGGAACTCTTGACATGAACGTACACTCATTCAGAGCACATTGCTTCCACTGTCCTTCACCCAGCAGTTTCCATCTTCTATCAACTATACATGTACTGAAACTCTACAATAAGATGCTTCTCCAACCAGTGAATAAATGTCATAAAAAAAACCCTGCAGCAGTTAGATCCTTCATGTTTTCATCTTAAAACTGGAGAAGTATGGATAGAGCTTTTTTTTTTCTTTTAAATCCTGCAGAAACAGCAGCAACAGTGATCCTGAGGTCCAGAAACAGTGTGATATAAGACAATAAGGGTGTTAAATGGTCTTTTAAATGGGTTTTTATAGCAACAGTAAATGTAACTGTATTAGTGTAAGTGGTAGTGCTGGGCTGATTTTTACTTTTCCTCAACAAATGGTTTAATGAGTATAACAGAATCTCAGCAATGAATAACTTCACGTGGAGATAAGACAGAAATGCTGATGAGTTGCTAACCAGAATGGATGACGGTTCAGTGGGTTGCAGTGGTGTGCAAACACATCAAAGGTAGTGATGTCATGATCGAGCCTGTTTGCTAGTGATAGTGTTTCAGAAAACAATTACATTGATGTGACCACTCTGAGCAAGACTTTGTTTCATCACCTCGGGCGTTGAGCTGGTCGAACTGCTCCGCCATTATTTTAAAGGGGTTTGGCGTTTCGATCAAGTAGTCAAGGAAGTAAAAGGAGTCTGATGTGTGGGTAGAGATGGGGAAATTAAGTCTTGTGAAGCACTGAGGGTCTCTTTCATTTTCAGGCGGTAGACTGGAGTTAAAGCAGCTGCTTTGTAATTTGACTGAAGCGCTAGCATGAAACAGCGTTTCAGTCCCAAATGTGCACAGTAAAGCTCACTTGACGTTGCATGAACATAAACAGATTTGAAGTTATACGCAACTTTTCATGATCACTACAATTTTTTTCCCCTTAGATCATTATATTCTATTTGTCTGTCTGGTGAACAGTATGCAGTTTAAAAAAAAAAAAAAATTGTTGAATACAAACACAAATGTGACATGACCCATAGATTGTAAAGAGAGACCTTGTTTTATTTGAACTGGCACCATGTTCCAAAAAGTCGTGACATACTGTCAAAGCCAATGGCTAGCTGTCAGTCAAGCACGTCAAATATATCGGGGGATCTGATTGGTCAGCTTTATTGCTTAATGTAAATTTATCTGATCCTGACAGGATCAGACATTGTATCTGCGTTTGAAATGTATGACTCTGACCACGAGGAGGAAGATGCTGCACTGGTAATGGCGCCACCTCAAATCCAGGTTTTACACCACGTTAGTGGCTCTGCAGTGAGAGATTTATGTTTAAATTTACATGTTAAATTACAAAGATTTCATGACTGAGGCCCAATGAGTTTACTTTTCACAAAGACGAGCCTGAAATAAGCTTTTCTTGAAATTCAGTGTCATTGCTGATCCATCCGTCTGTCTGTATGTCCGTCCATCCATACCTGCTACTTCCTGTTCAGGATCGGGGTGGTAGGGAACACCTGTACAGGTCTACCTTGGGGCTGTTATGATCATGTCACATTTAAACAGTGATTTAATTTAGTAAGAGTAATATTGGTACAGTTTCCTGTCAGAACAAACCATCTGCAGACTCGCTGTGTGTGTGTGTGTGTGTGTGTGTGTGTGTGTGTGTGTGTGTGTGTGCATGTTGAGCGAGGTTGTTTTCATGCTCTTTTGTGGGGACGACCATTGTGGGCAGTTTCCATGGTAACTGTTACATCTAAGGCTGATTCTGTTTTGCTGCCAAAATCTTTGTCCTGTTTTTTGTTTTACAGTTTTAAAGGGTATTTTTATGCTGCTAATGTAATGTTCTCCGTCTTTGCTGCACGTTTAGCCATTCGACATTCACAGCTGTGCACACGTCCCCAGTGGGATTTTTATCACGAAGAGGCACCGCACAAATAAACTGAAATGGAAAAAGTTCATGTTGTATTTAAGGTAAAACACAGATCACACTGATGTTCAGTGTGTGACATCATAACTAATTAATAATCATAACTGCGTTGTTAATAAGGGAAAGCGTCCGAGCCGTAGTTTACATTTTAAATGAGTGTTATCTCAGTCTGCATCGCAGTTTTATTGCTTCTTTGTTTGCTCACGCTAAAGCTTTGACATCAAAAAGACAATCATACTAAGTGCCGCAGACTTCCACCTGGCCGAGGAAAAAAACAAAACAACAAAATCTCATCTCATTTATTACTCAAGATGTACCCTCGAAAAACTAAACTGGCTAGAAAAAGTTTAGTTTCTTTGCTCGACAAGCACATATAACAGTCCTCAAGACTGGAGAATTATGCTCATGAGCGTGCACGTCTTTCCTGGGTGCTTTTGTCAGCACTTGGCTGTGATGATGGTGAGCATAACTCTTCTTCTGCACACACCGCTGCTCAACACTCTACAAGCTCATCATCTTGACCTTCAGGACTCTGGAGGCCGCTGTCTTCCCTCCTCTTTTATAATAATATATGTAGTTATCTCTTGTTCTTCATCCACACATGTCAAACTCAAGGTCCGCGAGTCAAATCCGGCCCACCCCTTCATTTTATCCAACCTGTGAGAGAAATTTCAATGCGACTGCCCGTTGGATTCAGTACCGTCTTTAAAAAGTGGAATAACTGAGGTAGGGAATTTTTGTCAAAACTTGTTTTATGGAACATTTCCTTTTTTTATGACTAATATTTGTGATTTTAGGAAAAAACATTGAAATAATGCAATTTTAGGTCTTGTAATTTTATATTAAAATGTTGCAAAAAGTTTATATTTTCCAACAAAATTTGTAATTTTGAGTTAAAAAGCCTAAAAGTTTGTGACATTTGTGATTGTACGATAAAAGGTCTAGATCTTGCAAAATTTACAATTTATAACAAAAGTTTCAAAATTGTGTTTCAAAATTGTGACAGAAGTCTCAGTATTAAGATAAAAGTGCTTTTTTATTTTTATACAAATTAAATCTTTATGAAAAAAAATATGTTACTTTTATGGCATAAGTTTCAATATCACAACAATACTTAAAATGAATAAAGTTTTTTTTAAAATTTGCAATTATACCAGTACATACAAAGGTCAACTTTTTTTAAATTTGTGATTTTACAAGAAAAAAAAAAGATAGAATAATTTAAGTAGAAAAGTCTGATTTTCTCTTTTTGAGAAATTTGAGATTTCATTATATAGATTCACTTTGGAAAAAGGTGATATTGCAAAATTCTAATTTTATAAACAAAAAATTATTTTTGGAAAAAAGCCTCAATTTTATGATAAAAGTTGCACATTTTTCAATAATTTTACTTTTCATGAGAAAAAAAAATCCATCCATCCATCCATCATCCGCTCCACTCATGAGCAGGAATATTTTAACATCGCCGTTTTTAATCTCTCATACTTATTTTTAAATATCTCTCTTTGGTTGTTCAGGAAGTTAATGTTATTGCATAGGTCCATTAAACGGTGTCGTCAAAACAAAGACAACCTTGAACAAACCAATGCTGGCCTCTACCTGCTCACCTGCGGTCTTTTATTAGGCCTACTAACGCCAACGTTCTCTATCTGCAACAAATCAAAGCCTTTTGTGAGTACGCATCATGCTCATAATAATACCGCTGATCCTCTGGGCATTCTGACAGAGAAAACACAACTGAACTTTCTTGGATTAGGATATCACACCGTTTTCACACGATTTTCGAAGAATGGTCGGGTCTTTACGCAAAGCAGCAAAATCAACACCGGGAAGAAGGCCAACCAGTCATCAGCCAAAATGCTGCTACTAATGCTGCTGTTAATATCAGGAGATGTCCATCTAAATCCAGGCCCTCTTTGCCATCCAGAGCCTGACCCAACAGCGTATAACATCACCCCGTCCCGGTCAGAACCATCGGTAGCGACTACACCTGCTCCAGATACTACACACACGCAACTCACCCTGGCTCCGGTGTTGGAGAGCGTCTGTCGTGGGGGAGGAGTGGCGTGTGGGCCTGCGGCGCTTGGAGGTCGTCTGGCCGAGTGGGGTGCCGGTTGGCGGGGCTCTCTTGCCGAGTCCAGGGCGGAGAGGCTGGTGAATTCGCCAGCTGGCATCGGGAACGGTGAGCCAATGTTGGATTCGGTGGCCCGTATGGACTTAGCATTGCGTGACATCTCCCCAGCCATGGAGTGTCATCCTCGGAAGGAGCCGACTGCGGCGGCGGACGAATGTCGTCTGGGACGGCAACAAGTGAGTGCCCAAAAACATTTTATTAATCGCGCCGTGGGGAAACAAGGACAGTCCAGACTTTTCCAAACTGGGAATCATGTCCAAATGAATGCGGATGAACCGACTGAAACGAATGAATGTCAAATAGACTTACGGCATGCTGTGAGTGCCAAAAAATATCTCACAAATCGTGCAGCATTGAAACAGAGACAGTCGAGACTTTTACAAACTGTGAATCATGCCCAAATCATTTGGAATCCAGATAAAAAACCGAACGGAATTATGGGAGGGCATATAAACATAAGAAGCCTTTTACCAAAAATAGATCAGATACAAAATTTACTTATAGAGTCAAACTTGGATTTTTTGTGCATATCTGAGACTTGGTTATCCAGTAACATTTCTACTGACCTGGTCAATGTACCAGGATATACATGTTACAGGAGAGATAGGCACAAGGGAAGGGGAGGGGGTGTTTTGATCTACATAAGAGAACAGTTTAAGGTCCTACAGTTTGACCTGAATGTGAACTTGGAGTGCCTGGGACTAAATGTAATACTTTCACCAAACATGAAATTCAACATAATTGCACTGTATAATCCTCCATCCTGCGGTGTATATTTTTACAATGATTTGAAAAATCTTTTGAATGTTGTTGATACCTCTTGTGAATGTATGTTGTTTGGAGATTTTAATATTAATTGGATAGACAAAAAGGGGAAAACAAAACTCAAATCAACGATGGACAAATTTAAATACAAACAGCTGATTGATAGACCTACACGGATTACTAGAAAGAGTGAAACACTTATTGACCTGATTTTTACAAATAGACCAGAGAGAATAATAAAGCTGTATAATCTCATTACTGGTCTTTCAGATCACAACATGACACTGATTATAAGGAAATTAACCAAAAAGCGTCTAGTCCATCACAACAAAATACAAAATCGAATTTCAACAACTGGAATCCCCAAGTCAAAAATGGCTGATTTTGAACATGATCTGAAAGAAGTCAACTGGGAGATGACAATGAAAAAGTCAAATATAGATCATAGTGCGGACATTTTTGCATCTACCCTTAACGACATAATAACCAGGCATACAAAATCCTGGAAAAGTAAACCGAAGAAAAACTCTCTCCCATGGTTTAATAGTGATATTTTAAAGCTCACCAAAGAGCGCGACCTTGCTCTCAAAAGGTCATTGATTACTAAAACTAACACTGACCACTTTACTTACACCAGTTTAAGAAACAAAGTAGTGTCTGAGCTGCGCAAAGCAAAGACCAATTATTTCCACAAACTTATTGAAGAGGCCAATGGAAACAGCTCTAAATTGTGGCAACAGATAAATAGATTAACTAACACAAGTAAGCACAAACATTTAAACATGAACAAAATATTCAATAAACCTACTGATAGCAATGAATCAATTGCAAATGATTTTAATATTTTTTTTATTGAATCTGTAAGAGAATTAGCAAAACATTTCAAATCTACTGGTCCGCCTCCTGTCCAGTTTGACTACGACGACACAGACTCCTTTTGCATAAAAGAAATATCTCAGGATAAAGTTAAAAAGGTGATTGTAAACCTGAGAAACTCTATGGCAAAGGACAACCAGAATTTAAACACTGCTTTTATAAAGAAATATCACAGCTGTCTGGTGGAACCAATTACTTATTTAGTGAATTTGTCAATTCAAACTTACACTTTCCCTGAGAGCTGGAAAATGGCAACAATCACTCCAGTCTACAAATCAGGAGAAAAGGACTTAGTAAGCAACTACAGGCCTATTGCCATTCTTCCTGTAGTATCTAAAGTTCTAGAAAAAATTGTAGCTGAACAATTAATGGAGCATCTGGAGTCTAACCAACTGCTTTATTCACAGCAGTTTGGATTTAGACAGAAACATTCTACAGAATCAGCAAATGCTTATCTAATTGAGAAGATCAAAACTTCACTTGACAAAGGAAATGTTGTAGGGGCAGTGTTCCTGGATTTAAAAAAAGCTTTTGACACTGTGAATCACAAAGTTCTACTGAACAAATTAAATCAGTTCAAAATGTCAGCTGACGCCATGAAGTGGTTTAAATCATATCTGGAGGGAAGACAGCAGTGTGTTAGGATTAATGGGGTAAAGTCTGATGTACATGGAAGCAGCATGGGTGTACCACAGGGATCAGTGCTGGGCCCATTGCTGTTTTCCATGTATATCAATGACCTACCAAGCTGCTGCCCAGGTGTTAACTGCCAGATGTATGCTGATGACACAATTATCTATGTGTCTGCCAAAACACCCAGTCTGGCTAGCGAACGCCTGACGCAGGCTTTGGTTCATATATCTGAGTGGCTTGAGCTATCTCATTTAACCCTTAATGTTAAAAAAACTGTGACCATATGTTTTTCCATCCATAATAACCCCTCTAACCATGATGCATTTAAGGTCATGATCAAGGGAGAAATCATTGATGCTGTAAATGAGGTGAGGTATCTAGGTATTATCCTGGACAAATATTTAAAATTTGATAGTCAGGTTAAACACATTTGTGGTAAGGTCAAACCAAATCTGAACTGCTTCCGCCTTATTAGAAGAAACCTGTCAATGAAAGCTGCAAAGCTATACATGCATGCAAGGATTTTCTCTCATTTATCATACTGTATTACCTCATGGTCACAGGCGTCCTCTACCACTATGAAACCCATAGTCTCAATATTTAAGCAAACAATTAAAATCATGGACCAGAAACAAGTGAAATGGCATCATTGCCACATATTAAAGAAACATAAGCTTTTTACCTTTGATAATTTTATTAATTTTAATATTCTTACATTCTTCTTCAAATGCTTAAATAATCATATGCCAACACTGTTCTCTGAGTTGGCCATTAGGTGCCAGAGTTCTCACAGAGTTACGAGAGCTGTCACTAGTGGTGATTGTTTAGTTCCAAGATGCAGGACTTCTTTCTGTCAGTCTGCCCTCTCTGTAAAGGGGGCAAAACTCTGGAATTCTCTACCCACAGAGTTGAAGCTGGAAACAAATAGAAATGTTTTTTACAA
>JBAMYA010045207.1:0-11882 GCA_037176975.1 Arrhamphus sclerolepis
ACGGGGAGAACATGCAAACTCCACACAGAAAGGCCCCTGTGGAGGCTGGAACCAGGAACCTTCTTGCTGTGAGGCAATAACTTGAAGTAGGTAAGGAGAAAGTCTACAGGAGTCATACAGGAAACTGTATGACTCCTGTAGACTCTCCTGGTGCCGGATCAGTTTTGGTCCATTCTTCTTCACAACATTGCTTCAGGGGTCCAACACATGAAAAGGGCCACACATTAGCCCTTTGTGACCTCATTTACAGATGTTGCTTCCCGTCTCCATACCTTTCTGAAGGTCCACCATAACACTTAAACCAGGTTCAGGTCTGCACTCTGACTAGAACATTCCGTACATACTAGAACATTTCTATCATTCTGATGTAGATCTGCTGCTGTATTTGGATCATCATCCTGTGACAAGATCTCCAGTAGGTCTGAGGTGTTTCTGCTGGTTTCCTCCAGCCATGGTTCTGGTGTCTATGTTTGTCTCATTTGTCCAGAGTTCATTGTTCCAGAAGTCTGCTGGTTTGTTCAGATACAGTTTTGTGAACCTCAATTGTGTTTCCATGTTAATGGAGGGTTGTGTCAAGAAGGACATCCAACATAAAACTATCTATGAGAATCACAAAACCCATGAAACCCATACCAGATCGGTCAATACCCGAGTTAACGATGCCAATGGAAACTGGTCTACTGTTGGTGGAAGCAGGAAAGAGGACATGAAGTTAGCTGGTGTGAGGGAAGGGGATGCAGAGGATAGGATTAGATGTAGATGAACGATTGGCCAAAGTAAACAGCTGTAAGGAAGAGGAGAAGAAGAAGGAAAAGATGTCCTTCCATGACCTTTTCAGACAGAAGAGGTTTTCTCAGGGAGACTTCAAACAAACCATCCTGGTTCAGTCTTCTTCTGACTCTGCTGTCATGGACTTGAGCATCGAACATGCTCAGTGAGGTCTAGAGGCCCTCAGCCTGAAACACAGTGTGGGACATAAACCAGTCAGTCTGGATACTGTCCAGCCTGATTCCACCACCAGGACTCTGATGATGATGTTTCATGTCAGGAACAGCCTGTCCAGAGAAGTCCCAGACCCTCCAGCTCTACAGCAGGAGACAGATAGCCTGCACAGTTATGTAACCAGCATCTTTCCCATCACTAGTACCATCTATCTGAGTGCAGGCTCTGGGAGTGAACTCCTACTGACAGAATGACTCCAGGCCGTCCAAGCAGGGTCCTCTGATTATTCGTCTCCTGGGGCCCCAGGCCCATACGTCAGTGAGCTACCCCAAACAGAACTCTTAAATCAGCTTGTGACTGTGAAAACAACCAGCCGTGTGGACAGATCACGGTTACGCTGTGTCACATATACTGAGATTTAAGTCCATGGTCTCCCCACACAACTATCATAAATGATCAGTGGGTTTTCACACTGAACTGAGCCACAACTCCTTCTGACAGGAAAGAAAATATGGTGAAAAATGAACTCTGACTTTGTGAAGTGCCAGATAAAACAGAGATGTTTGTCTGAGTGCATTTCAGGAATATCAGCTACGAAAGTCACATCTACAGAACCAAATGCCAGACCAGAACTGTATACTTATTGTCTGACACACATGAGATCTAAAAATATAAATAGAACAGACTCAAAGATGTGTCCATTTCAGACCAATGAGACTAAACCTGTTAATCTGAACCGACTGAAAAACACAGAAATGTGGAAATGTCAGGATCACCCTCTGGAGCTTCTGGTGACATCTGCAGAGGGACCTCCCATTTCATTGGCAACATCAGACCACACCCCCAAATTATATATAAATGCATGGTTTTATCTCATTTTACCTTATGAGGTACATAAAAGTACCATTCAAGCCTGCAGTTCCTGCAACCTCTAGTGGTCAGTAGAGGTAGCGCAGCCTCCAGTGGTCAGTAGAGGTACTGCAGCCTCTAGTAGTGGGTAAAGGACCTTCAATCTCTAGTGGTTGGTAGAGGACCTTCAGCTTCTTGTGGTCGTGAGCGAAACTTCAGCCTCCAGTGGTCGGTAGAGAACCCATTTTTTCTTTGTTTTATGATTGAAAGGCTTCAACCCAGAAGCTGGTAAGTTGCTGCTTGGTTTACATGCAGATGAGACCTGATTTATGTTCCCAATCAATATTCCAGACCTCTTCTGAAAGATATGGGTGACAATAGGCATCATCCAGACTGTTATCATTAACAAGTCCAACATCCAGGTTCTGTGATGGTCTAAGGTTGCTTGAAGTGTCCTTGATAAATCCCTTTGCACACTTTTGTAACTGATTTTAGAACATCTGCTGCGTTCAAAACATCCTGGACATCTTTTTCCTGGGATTTCAGTGCATTTTTCAACAGGACAAAGTAAAATACGTTCTGGAGACATGAAGACATGGTTTGGGAAGAGGAGGGTACAGTTAGCAGACTGACCTGTCCCCATTATAGAAAGCTGGAAAACTCTGACACCGAAAATGCAATGACTTCGTACACTGTGTCCTCGATGCCAGAATGCCATTTATTTGCATTTAGTTGTATGTTCCAGACTGTCCAACATTTTCTGGCAAAATTATTACTTTCTCGTAAAATTGCAATTTAGTGTAATTGCAAGTCTGAGCTCTGAGATCATGAATTTTTTGTTGTAAAAATCACAAATTTCACCAAATAGTCATAGAAAATATTAGCAAGAAACCAAAAAACATTGTTTGTAGAATTAAGTTTTTGTTGTTTTTGTTTTTTTTAAATTGCAACATTAACAAAATCTTGACTTTTTGAGGTAAATTGGCCACTTTTCATCCTAAAACAACTGCTCAACAGTCTCTTGGCATTTTTGACATCAGTACTGAATCAAACAACCTGTCGCACAGGCACACCTTCAGCATTTCTTCAGAAATGTCCTGGTTGTTAGCATATGGATCATTCTACACTGCTGGGTACCATTTCTGTGATGTAGTGATATATGTGATAGTTCACTTTGCAACATGGCTCTGCGCAGTTCGAGAACAAATGGTTTTCAAAGGCTCTATGTATAAATCTACGTTAATGGATGGTTGGTCCAGCATTTACAGTTCATGGGTTGGGCAGAGTCAGCTCAGGCCATAGTTCCCACAACTGGGCTACAAAACAAGTCCAGAAAGTCTTGGATGACATCACAGTCTACGGTTTTTACCAGAGTGAGCATGTGCATTTTTCTCAAACCCAGATTAAGACGTGTTTTGATAAAATGCTTTTAAACAGAACCAGGTCGCTCCAGATCTGAAGAGTATCCAGGACACCGTTGACTCACGTTGAAGAAATCCACCTGCTTGCACATTTAAAGCAAGCTGCCAACCCACAAGACTGAAAAACAAATGATGAAATGGTGTTTAAGTGGCCTCAGATTGAATGAATTATACCAGTAAGAAAAGCAGAGAAACGTCTGACCACATCTTAGCAGTGCTCTCCAAACACCACAGTGTGGTCAGGAACTAAACAGCGCCACAGAGACGTGGAGAGTGCTTTCACTGAAGCCAAACAACTTGTTCACCGGCGCTGAAACCCAAGCAGCCCACTGGAAGTCAGGCTCAGATCCCTGGGTATTAATTAACAGTATGGCAGAGGCCAAACCAGAGCCAGAGACAACTGTTGACAGGGTTCAACTCCACCCAACTCCCCTGCACCCTTACCTCCATCATCACGCTGTCAGCAAGCACTCACAAGGCCACTAGAATTGTTTAGGGAAGTATTAATATGCCGTTTTAGGGAGTAAAAATAAAGAATCATGTCATTGTGTAACAGGTGCAGAAAAAGACTCGTAGGAAGAGAGGCAGCAGGGTGAAGCACGCCAGCAGAGAAAGCTGCAGAATGGTTGTTCAGGTGCAAGTAGGTGCAGGGCTGGAAATACCTGTCCATCAGCACCTGTGACATGTCCTCTGGGCTCAGATCTGGAATGTTCCACGCTTCAAGAGTGTTACTGATCACGGTCCAAGGCCAAAACTGCTTTCCAAGAAAACCTGAACCACTGCGATTTGATTAATTACAGTCATTACAGCAGATAATCATTGTTGCTCCACATCACTGTAGCTCATGTTGTCCAGAGAGAAAAAAAACCTTCTAAGGTACATATTTATGAGACAAAGAGCAACCTCCACTTGTCTCAGAAGTTGGGAAAAGTGCATTTTCTTGAATGACCGCTAGGGCCCGGCTCTCCAGTGACAACAAACTATAGAGCAGAAATAAACGTATTAACAGCCTGCTGCTGAAAAACCGTCTACATACTTGATTCCACATCCATTATTGTAATAATGTCAACGGTACCATAATGATATTGTGCCCAATGATGATGTTGTCCTTCCATGGTGATGTTTTGGTTCTAGAATGGCGATTTTGGGTCATACCATGGTGATGTTGGGTTCTAAAATGGCAATACTGGGTCATACCATGGTGATGTTTTGGTTCTAGAATAGCAATGTTGGGTCGTACCATGGTGATGTTGGCTCAAACCATGGTGATGTTGGGTCGTACTATGGTGATGTTGGCTCATACCATGGTGATGCTGAGTCCTAGAATGGTGATGCTTAGCTAAGCAGGTGGATGCAGCTACTTTTACCCTGGCTAAAGGAGGCTAGCTGGAGCTAACCAGAGGACGGCTGACAAAGAGCCTCTAGCTCGTTAGCTCTGACACATCTCTGGTAGTGACGTTAGCAGCCAGCTTTGCTCCAAGTCTCTTCCAGGTTGAGTAACCAGACCACCAGCCAACAGTGAGCTAGCAACCTTTGCCCGATCCACTGAGCTCTAACCAGACTCTATCTGAGGGTTCAGAGGTGGGTAGCTAGGGACACTGTTGTGAGAAGAGAAGAGAAGAACCTGGTCTAGTGCCTGGGACTGGCACAGCCAGTGGCTAGCTGCCAATAAAATGAGTCTGGCCTTTTTATTGGTTGGTTGTCATAAGATATATTGTTTTATCTGACGGTAGAGTAGCCATGGATATAAAATCTAACTATAGACACAGAAAGGCTGTTAATATACTTATTTCTGCTGTTTAACATGGGGGTCAATGTGGCTTTGCTCTGTTTTGGAGCCACCACCTAGTGGTCAGCGGGAGGAGAGGCAACGAAACCTACATCCTGGATGATTTCGACTCGGAAGTGGGACGTTGGCGCTCGTTTCCAACCAACAGCTCGACTTGGTCTCTCCACCCAGATGCCCATTTCTGGATTAACCAGTATGGGGGTGGAGTCAGGTCTTGGACCAGATGTCCCAAAACTAAAAAAACTTACACCACATTTCTGTTTATATAGTCAATGTTATGAAACTGATACAGCTTAAATAATACTGCTTTTCTGCAAGTTTAACTCATATTTGCACCGACAGTATTTTGCCCCCCACCCCCTCTCACTTTTCAGCAGAGTCCATCTCGAAACTGACAACAATCTGACTCCAGCTGGATTTTCCATCCAGGCTGCCGCATAACAAAAAAGAAACTATATTCATCTTCAAGTGTCCCACTTTCCAGTCCATAAAAATCAGACATATCCCAAACCAGAGCCTCGCCTTGGACGCCATTTATGGGAGCAGGAGATGGCTTTTCCAGCCAGACCTGTCACACACCCAGACGCAGATCTGGCTTCATCTCCAGCACACACTTTCTCTATCAACTCACGACTCCAAATTAAATTCTGACAGATAACTATGCAGCACGGCTGCAGGCTGGTTTGGATAAAGTTTCTGCTGCGTGCAGCTTCTATTTGCCTCCCACTAAACAGCTGTCAGATTATATAAAAACCTCCACGGTACTCAACGTAATCTGTCAGTCTGAGTGAAAAACGGCTCATTTGAACTTCAAGGATGAGTCCCCGAGCTGAAAAAACACAGTGTTGACAGTTAATTCAGCCATGGAGAGTTATTAATTCATTTGTGTTGCTTCTCTCCATCTTTACATTCGTTCTGTGTGTTGAATATGTCAGACTAAAGTTCAAATGTACGATGTAGAGTCCAAACCACCCAACAGGGCTCCACAAGCTGCTTCTTTACTGCCCTGGTGCAAGGTTGCTTTACATCAAGAAGATAAAGAAGCGACAAGTGGAGCCCTGCAGCCATTTCTCTGAATTATCTTGTTGCCTGTTTTTTTCTTGGTATGAAAACGTAATCTCAATCTGGGAGATGAAATCTCATCAGCTTCTTGATGGGTTTTATCAAGTCATTGCAGTCATTGCTTCCATCTTCTGACCATCCCAATGTTTACCTGCACCTGTCCACTAGATGTCTTTGTAGGACAACAACTAACACGCCAACCTGCAGTCTGACCCTCTAACCTCCACGTTTATTTGGGGTTTTTTTTGCCCCGATCACCTCTCTGTCCTTTGTCCTCTCTGTCCTGCCTCCCCCCACTTGTCTTTACAAAGCTGGGCTTCAGCAGGAGGATCTCCCCAGTAATTCGGGTCCTGATCCAGTCTTTTTCTTGCTAGTGTTCAGCTTCTATGGTACCGGGGGTCATGCTCTTGGTTTCTGAGAAGTGTCAAGAGACAGCATGAGTTGTAATAAATGCTATATAAATAAAACTAAATTGAATTCAAAGGAGGTGTATGAGGAAAGGAGCAACACCTCCTCCAGCTCTTTCAGGAGGACATGAGGTGTTCCCAGACCAGTTGATACTCCTGGATCTGCCTCAAGGTTTTCCCTCAGTTGGACATGCCCAAAACACCAAAGGAGGCATCCAGGAGACATCCTGACCAGATGATCCACCTCAACTGGCAGCAACTCAATTCTGGGTCTCTTACTTCTCTATTTCTGTCAGTATGTCAACCTGTACAATTTTTACAGTTTTATCAGATTAAAGCTAATGCGTCATTACACAACGTGAAATCAGTAGATAATTCATTTCCAACATGTTCCACTGTTTGTTTGAATGTACATTGAATTGTGGCTACAACAGAAATAAATCTGAGTGTATTTCAGGATCGAAATGCATCACATCAGTAGCAGGCAGTTGCTAATGTGCTAACGCTAAAGTTAGTGTTGTTGTAGCAGTGTTCGTGTGCTTTGAAAAGAAAATAAATAAAATCACCTTTGTCTTCCCATTTCTCCATTGTAGCTGGTGTTGGTGCTAGGCTACTGTGCTGTGTAGACATTAGGGGTGTGCAAAGCAGCTGGTATTTGTATCTCTATTTCTATTTGTATTCGAGTAAAATTCAAAATAGGCGTAAAAATACATTTTTTTTTTGCGTTACACTTCCAATTTACATTATAGTGTAAGTATTCTTTATTTATATTCCATTATAATAATTATGGATATGCAATATTGGTTGATGTTTTTCCATAAATCCAGCAATGAAGAGGGCCTGGAGTTTGACACCAGTGTGCATTAGGCTCTGAATTGACACCATGATGTGGTGTTGATGTGAAGATGAATCTCAGAGGATTCTCTGAACCTTATGTCATCCAAATACAGAAACTGAGCATCATCTTCATCCTAAAACACTGTTCTGGTTATTGATGCATCATTTTACGAACAGTCAAATCCCAGCATGCATCTGTCTTTTGTCTTTGTTTCTGTCAGTAACTGCTGGACTCTTGTCCTCACCAGCTGATGAGGATGACGGCGTCCACGCTGCAAGCTGTCACTGCCATGTTGACAGAGTGCTGCCAGATATAGATGAGGCCGAACAAAAGCACAAGGCCTGTCAACTTAAAATAGAATGGATATGAAGCAGCGATATTCTGGTCCTGACGCCCCAGGAAAACTGAGGTCACTGCTCACCAACAACTTGCATGTGCACGTGTATGGAGCTAATGTAAGGCATCTCTTCACAACCAAACGGTGCAAAGAGCATATTTCTGAAATTAGAAGCAGAGATTTGTCTGTAGGTGTTGCTAATGCTCCTGATTTCTCAAGGCCTTGACTCAAACATCAGCTCCTCTGAATAATGGCTTCACGTCCCCTCTGCAGCTCATAAAGAGCCCCCCCAGTGGAATCTCCGCTAGGAAACATGTGTCTTCATGTCCTGACCTGGCTCAGCCCAGCGCTCACAGCGGTCCCCTAAAACCTAGATGTTTCCATCATGTATTAGCTGCACAAGTCCTCACTGAAAATATTCAGCCAGGTTTACTCAGAAAGATAGTGCCAGGAGGGAAATGAAAGAGCGACACTTCACATCCCCATCTAAAGAAGGTCAGAGGTCATGAAGTCTCCACAATACCGTGCACATGTACCATGTTCAGCGCATATACGTGAGTTGCTGTTATTCCACCCCAACCACTAGACAGCGTTATTTTACATGAGTAAAATAACATTAAACACATTACATTAACAACAGAATTAGCAACAATAAATATGAAGAAGAGTAAATCTATCAAGCAATCATAACTAAAAATCATCACTATGGTTACCGTTAAAGGGCCAGTTATTCTTTATCTTCTCAAACATCAATGTTAGATTTTCTGCGAGATCCTTGTAAAATTAAAGAAAAAACAACATAAAAACAAAGGAAAATCGTGTCATGAAATCTCTAATTTCATAAAATTCACTACTTTTATTATAAATTGAGAGTTTAGAATTAAAATGACAAATTCTTCACAAATTTTAAGAGACTTTTCTCTCAAAGCAGATTTCATAAAAAATAACTTTTCCCCAAAAAACTGCTGTAATATAACGTTTTTCCTAAAAATCTCGTAAAATGCAAATTTTGACTATATTTTTAAAAAGAAAGAAAGAAAGAAATTATATGATTGAGACTTTAATCTTCCAACAATCAAGACTTTTTATCATACAATCACAAATCACTTTTTGACTTAACGTTACAATTTTTTTTATTAAAAATTTCAACTTTTTGCAACACTTTGCAATAAAATTACAACAGTTGCAAAGTTACAAATTTTGTATAATTTCAGCTTTTTTCCCCCCTTAAAATGACAAAGATTTTGACTTTCTGACATAAACCAGCTGCTCTCCACCTCAGTTATTCCACTTTTTGATGTCAAAACTGAATCAAACATTTCCTCAGAAATGTTCTAGTTAGAAGTTTATGATAGTCTTTAAACACTCTCATGGACCAGATAAGATGAAGGGGCGGACTGAATTTGGCCCCTGGGCCGTGAGTTTGACACATGTGCTTTAACCTATTTAGTTGTAGATGCTCCTCCAAGTGTTTCTTTTTAGTGCCACATACTTTTCCAGCTCTTTGTTGTCCCAACTTTTATGAGATGTGTTGCTGGTGTTGTGTTCAAAAAACATTTGATAAGTTCTGTTGTAATGTGAATAAAATATCTCATAATGTTGTGTTCATTATTTGATGGGTCATAAACATGGACAGATTTATGTACGTATGTATTATATGTGTGCTCATATAGAGTGGAACCTGTAATCCGCTGGTGCCTCATTTATAATTCTTTTCTTTTTTCTTTCTATGACCCTGAATGACATTCTGCTGAAAATAAGTACTTCCTTCAGCACTTTTCCATCTCATGACCTGAGCGCATTACCTGTGGATGAGTGTCCCAAACAGCAGCCGGATGGCTCTCTGGATGTTCTCAGTGCACAGCCAGCTCCACTGCTCCTTCATCAGCAGACTGAGGATGCTGAGGGCCACCTCTGCCAGTGCCATCTCATCTACAACACATGTGGAAACATGGCCAGCATAAATGCAGAGAAGCAGGCTGTCAGCATGCTTTTGTGAGCTGATCTGAAAAAAAGCGTGTAAGTTGACGCAGACCATTATGATTTGTTTCAGGGTCAGTGTTTATCTGACGAGAACGTCCATCTAATATCTTATACAACACTGCCCTCATGTGGCCAGACTCTGCTACTACAGGCCTTTTACTGTTCTGATGATCTGTTATCTTGTAGATAAGGTGACGGCATTGATGGAGATCCACTCCTCCTCAAAGGCTTCAATCCACTGGACTAAAAGAAAAAACTGTCTCTGTCTCCTACACTTGCCTCCTGTTTGTCTATTTCGTCAGCTTCTGGTCAGCGAGCAGTCACATGACAGCTCGTCTGTGGTCATGTGACTGACCGCACGGGTCTGCACTAAACTTCCGTAAGATTTCACACACAACATCACAATTTGATTTTTAAATAAAAACTATTAACTGTTTTAAATCCAGTAGGGACTGAAATTCGAAGAAAGGGATTTCAAGGACTATTTATTAATGGCAAAAAAACGATAAAGAAAAATAAATTACAACTACTACTACTACTTCTAAAAACAACAAGGAAATAAGACAATAAACTACAAAATAACTAAAATTAATAAATAAGAAAATAAATTAATAACTAATTAAATTAATAAAAATTGATTCATTATAATATATGAAGAATGAAAATATAATTTATGTATTATAATTTTGAGGACGAAATGTGTCTTCTACAAGCGTCCATCATTTCCAGACTATAAGACTTCAATGGACAGGAGCTCTTCATAACTTCAATATCTTTAAAAAGACAAAGACCAGATGAGATAAACATCTGCCTTTCTCCAGAATGAACTCTTGGTTTCTGCATCCAGGCATGGTGGACCACATCCTGTTTTTTATGCTTTTCCTTCTTTTCAAAGGTTAAAAATGGATTCAAACTGTAATAAACTCAGCTTTCAGGTCTGCCATGTTAAAAGGTGTACACTTCATCAAGCAACATAAATAACTGATTTGAAAGAATCTTTTTTTTTTTTTTCTGGATTTCCTGATTGGTCCTCTGGACTTAAGATGCAGATCAACCATAGCCCTGAACCAGTAAGAAAAGACATCTGCTAACTAACATTAAGATGTGTAATTAGTTTAGGAAAGTAACCAGTAACGGCAGAGTGAGCGGGGAGCAGTGGAAAGGGAGGCTAGACCCAGAAGGTAAAACAGCTCTGTTGTGGTGCTGATTAACATGAGCAGGGATCAAGTTTCCAGATAAACCCAGGTTCTTTGGAACAGCGATGACGAGGATTTCAGTAAAAAAGTTTCACTTTCACTTCTGACTTCCTCACAGCCACATCCTTCCTCAGTTCTGGTCCTGTCAACGTACTTCACCATAGTTTCCAAACACATGACCACGCGGAAGAAACCATCTGGTGATGGAGAACCTGTGAGTCATTGAGCTGGTTGGGCACGTCAGGGTGAGGCGCTTCAGGCTGGGAGCTAACCATCATTTTCATCCGCAACCTTCAGCTTCTCTTTTCTCGTTTACTTATTTTAGAACACCAACAAAACTAAAACAAACCTGTGATGTCCCCCTCAGCTTTTGAAGATCTTTAGCAAGGTAGGTTTATTTGTTTAGCACATTTCATTGCTTTACAAAGGCATTAAGATGAAATAAATTAAATTAATAATAAATGGTACAAAATTCTTGTAAATCCTTTAAAAAGTCCCCACTAACAAAAATCTATTTTATTCAAAATAAAAAGATAACTTTTTTATTATGATTACAAACAAATTAGATTAAAAAAAATAATAATAAATGATTAAATAACAAAAATAAATGATTATTTTAATTATTATACAAAATCTAGAGTTTTTGAGTTAGCAGTCACCCAAATAAGAGCTATCATGCACCCCAAAAGTCTTTTTTTTTTTTCTTTTCATGAAATATCCTTTCTAACCCTGACAGGACTTAATCAACATGAACAGCTCCTCCTTACCGTGTTCCTCATGCTGATTCCTCCTCCTGTTGTCCTCCAGATGACCTTTATACATCTTTAAAACTGGACCATCTTCCTTCTCTGCATCAGTTGTGATGGACAGTTTCTCCTGCTCAGTGATGAAAGCTTGTAAACCTCCCAGAGACATGCCATTAAACACCTGCAGCAGAACAAACGTCCCATTAAACATCTGGGGACTGTTTCACAAAGTGGGTTATGTAGAAACTCTGAATGTTTTTATTATTGATTTGCAAATGTCAGTTTTCTTAATAATGATGGCGATACTGAAGA
>JBAMYA010045208.1:0-11881 GCA_037176975.1 Arrhamphus sclerolepis
TATATATATGTACACGCACACCCACACACGTATATATATATATCCATCTACATATATACATAGAGAGAGATGGTTATTTCCATCTATCTATCTTGTCCACTCAGTTCTGCAGTTCTAACATAAAGCCAACAGATGTCACTCTTCTGACTGTCTCAAATGCTTTGAAGCAGTGTGTCACTCTTGATGATGTGTCTCAAAGTGGATCACTACTTCATGAAGCCTTTGTTTTTCTATCACTACTAAAAAATACTGGTTATTACTGGTTTGGGCTGGAGAGTGTCCTTTCCACCAAAACAAAAACAAACAAAAAAACAGTGGAACAATCTAGCAAAGGGAGAGAGAGCTGCAGACCTGCACAAGAAGGTGAGAGAACAGGTGTGACCAATCACAGTTGATTAGTGAGCGGCAACCAGAAGTGAGGGAGGCTCAGAGCGGTAGAGGACCAGGTATGGTCAATACAGGAAGTGATTGAAAACCATGACAGGTCATGTACCCCAAAATCCCAGAAGAGTTCTGTCCCCACATGTCTTTTACAACAATAGTCAGGTCATCAGATTTAGCTATTGTTAGCTGAAGCTTCCAAATGAGATGCTTCTGTGCCCCTGTGATGAACATCAGCCCCAGAACAAAAACTCAACTCCTGCTGAAGCTGGTATGAGACTGAAACCAGGCCTGAATTCCAGTCCTGGACCAACATGGACTGAAGACCAGTCCTTACCCACATGGACTGAAAGACCACTCAGCCAGGAAGAAGGCATTGGTACAGAAAAGACAGAAAAAAGACACATTACAGTTTGTTACAAAGAGCATACTGTGTTCACTAAATAGATGACATCACAAGGAAAGAACATTAGGTAGAAATATTGAAGCAAAATCTCTATCAGTCAGTAAGCTAAAGCTTGGAAACAAATGTGTCTTCCAGATGGACAATGACCCTAAATATACCACCAGATTAGTTTCAAAGTCCAGGTTCTGGAGTGGTCACCACAATGTCCTGTCTAACATTTGTGTTCAGAGCTGTTCTGTCAAGAGGAATGGACCAAACATCCTGAAACTATTGAGATAAAGCTTGTGTAAGGACTCCAGAATGTTGGACCCAAGAAATACAGTTTAAAGACAGCAAATAGTGGGGAGATGCAGTCTGGCACAGAAATAGTTTAGTGTCTATAGATGACAACGTCATTAGATGTGAACTTTCGTTTTTTAGTTTCTGTAAAAGATGTATTCAGAAAAAGGAAATTTCCTTCTGGCTTTTATTTTGAAAGTTAACGTACCGGAACTCGCGTCCTTCCTTTTAACTGTAGTGCGGCTGCGCAGTGTAGAACTCCTCCTGTTTTGAGGTTTTTTTTCTGTTGGAGGCTGAAAGGGTTGAAAAATACGAGTTTTTACACAATTTAATAGTTTAACTGACAAACATGGCGAGTTTTTACTCTGTTTGATAGTTTAACAAACAAACATGACGAGTTTCTAACGATCTCATTTAGAAAACGAGCTCGGAAGCTGCTCAACAAAGAAGAAAATCACGACTGAAATGCTGCAGATGTGAAGGTAAGAACCCGTCCGGATCAATATTGCTGATGGATCAATATTGCTGATGAGATCAATACAGCCGATGGATCAATACTGCTGGTGGATCAGAAAATGCTGGTGAGGATAGTAGGGTGGAAGCAGGGTTTCAGACCGCAGTCTGCTGCCGCATGTAGGTCATTGTGTCTGTGGGCCGAACCGAGCCGAGTGTACCAGCTTCCTGCACCGAGCCAGAAATCGGCCCGAGTATGAGGATGAAGGCAGCAGGACACATGACTGCTGCAGAGACCAGATTAATAATTCCTGATTTTGAAAAACCAAAAGAACTGAAATAAAAGTAGTGATCAGTTGATTTCAGAATCAGAATGTCTTTATTGTCATTGGTTCAAGTACAACGAAATTGAAATGCAGTCCTTAAGGTGCATGACCATAATAATAATACCAAAAAGGTAGCAGATTACTAAGAAAATAAAAACAAAATAAAACATACCACATATCAAAATCTTCACATTCTGTAGGCATGGCTCGATCCTCATGTTAATTGTGGTGTAATAAGTCGTATAATGTCGTGTCGTAGTTTTCAAGTTTTTTCCGAATTAAGTGCAATTGTGGTTCTGACAAAAAACAAAAAACAGTTTGTTTGGTTGTTTTTTTTTGTTTTGTTTTTATCCTTGATTTCATGGTTCTGAAGTGTCTGGCCCAAGGCAGCAGTTCAGAGAGTCCTGGCTGAGCTGCAGCAGGAACTGTACAGATCTTCCAGGGAGGGGGATGGAGGAGGGCAGCCAATGATCTGTTGGGCTGGTGTGAGGACCCTCTGGAGCTGGAAAGCCACACACATAAACATGTTCAAAATGCTCTCTATTGAACAATAAAAAAGATAAAAACAGTTTTTGTGTGAGGTGTTTTTTCCCTGAGTATCCTCTTGAAGTAAAAGTCTCTGCTGTGTCTTCTTGAAGACAGTCGTAGAGCTGATGATCCAGGCCTGACAGTCGTAGAGGTGATGCTCCAGGTTAGGTCCTCTCTGTAAACACCCAGGGACTAGAAGTTTGATTCCCCCTTCACACAGCCTCCACTAATGAACAGGGACTGAGTGTCCATTTTATTCTCCTGAAGTCTACGATGAGCCTCCTTAGTTTGGTGGTGTGCAGGGCCAGGTTGTTCTCTCTGCACCACACTGCCAGTCCTTGTGTGTGTGTTCCCCCCTCCCCCCAGACATGAGCCTGACCACAGTAGAGTTATCTGCCAACTTCAGGATGCTACTGCTGGACTGGGTGGGGGTGCAGTTGTGGGGTGTAGAGGGCCCAGCACACAGCCGCTTTATTGATCACGAAGAGGAATTTAATGGGCAAAATAAGTAATCAATACAACACAGATAAGAGAGATGCTCCAGGAACCTGAATCTGTCTGGAGAATCTCCTTCATTCCTATCCCTGCAAAGCTCCAACTGGTTTTGGAACATCTGCGCTGTCTTTAAGTTGTCCTGTTACATCAAAAACCACCTCAGGAATGTGTTAAAAGGAGCCTTTTAGTTCCTCCAGTGTGTGTTTGATGCCCCTGTGTCAGTGATCACTGCAGTGGCATCTCTTTACCTCCTGGTGAGGTAGAAGGTGGGGTCTTCCTGGAGGTCTGCCGTATGTTCTAAATCTAGACTCTCTAGGTCAGAGCTCTTCAACTCCAGTCCTGGAGGGCCACAGCCCTGCAGGTTTTAACGTTTCCCTGAATCAGCACTTATTAAATTAATGAGGCATTAAGAGACTCGTGTAGACCTTGAGGACAAGCTGACGGTGATCTATTAATTTGAATCAGGTGTGTTGAGGCTGTGGTCCTCCACAGCCCTGCTTTAGGTTAGTATCTGGGAAGGTTTCACTATCACCCTTGCATCACGGTGACTGTTTCAGGTAGAGATCCTCATTGCCGGTGCTGTGATGATCAGGAGAACTTTCTTGAAGGAGAACATGAACTTTCCTCTCACTGTGTTTCTCTGCAGATGTCGGGTGTTACCATGGAAGCAACCTCCATCCTCCCCATCCTGAAAAAGAAGCTGGCCTTCCTGTCAGGTAAGACACCTGTTACCAGTGACATGTGAGCTGGCATTTCCATGGTAACGGAGGAAACATCTGGAAACATTTGTGTCTTTAGGGGGCAAAGACCGGCGCAGTGGTTTGATCCTGACCATCCCCCTAAACTCAGACCAGACCAGCATGGAGGAGCTCAGTGCAACACTGGACTACCTGCTCAGCATCCCCAGGCACGTGCACACACACATGCACTCACACAAGTACTGGGTGCATGCTACCAGTAAGAAAACATCATTTATCGCCAGATTCACTCCATCAAACATTTCCAGCTGTAGGTCACCTCACCTGGAGAAGATCCTGGATAAATTAGATGCTCCGACCTGAACAACCTAGTTCTGAATAGAATTTCTCATGTAAATGGAGACAATATTCGTAGGAGTGTGAATCAGCAGCACATCTGTAACATCTGTCCAGCACGTCTTCTTCTCATCCTGACTTCTGGTTGGAGTTATGATGGTGTTTCTTCTAACGCTGGTTTAATCACTTGTGCTGCCTTTAACTTCCAAGACCGGAGACAACTTTACAGCAGCATGACCGTCTGCTTTAGGAACATTTCTGAGGAAACAAATGACTTTTAACAGCCAACGCTGCTGAACGAGGCAGCGTGGTGCCATCCCATAATTATGATGATCAGCGTGAAAATTCGCTTACTTTTTCAAACATCGCCATAAACTACATATTTGAATTAATCAATAAACCCAAACACACACACACACACAAAGTAAAAAGTTAAAAATTAGTTCCCTTTAATGGTTTTGGATCAGTTTGGGTCGAGTTCGTTAAAGAGAGCTGCTGGATCTGAAACCGTTAAACCAGCCGGAGTTCAAGAGTCCAGCGGAAAGCAAAAAGATTGATTCTGATTTTTGCACGATGATATAAAATCATCTTCAGATGGAAGTCCTGTATCTCCGCTGACAGATCTGATATGGTACACCTGTACAGTATCTTCATTCTGATGAAGGAACGGATTATTTAATCTGATTGATTTTTGGGAGACTTTACTCACAGAAAGTTGGGAGATTAAAAAAGGAGACGTAATGAGGATAATCAGTTTGATGCTAAACGTTGGTGTGTCTCATTCAGATTCAGTGAACTAAACTCTTTTCCTCCACCAGTGAGAAGTGCAAAGCTCGAGGTTTCACCGTCATCGTGGATGGGAGGAAGTCTCAGTGGAACATCGTGAAGACTGTGGTACTCATGCTGCAGGTACAAACACACCTGACATCCCTGCAGGCTGCTCCTAGATGGGTTTGGTTTTAATGTGTTTAACTTGAATTCATACAAAAATTGAAGTAGTAACTTTCTTTGTGTGATTGGGTTTTCAGAATGTGATCCCGGCAGAGGTGTCACTGGTGTGTGTGGTGAAGCCAGATGAATTCTGGGACAAGAAGGTCACACACTTCTGTTTCTGGAAGGAGAAAGACCGTTTGGGATTTGAGGTGAGTCTGAGCTGCTGCTTCAAACCAGATTTTAGATTGTATAAATGAACTTCAACCTCAGTCTGAACCAGGAGAAGGTTCTGGTGCTGTGGAGGACCTCCTGCCTTGTTCCAGAACCAATAAGATCTCATCCATCTTCTCATAACAGCTACAGACCGGTAGCTCTGACATGCCACATCATGAAACTCCTAAAGAGACTTTAATTGGTCGGTCCTCCTGAGTCAGCAGGCCAGCACCTTCCAGAGTGTCTTCTTCTAATCATGGCAGCGTTTATTCAGGTTGATGCTCCGGGATCTTCTCTAACTGGTTTGTTATCTGAACTCCAACGACCTCCACAGTCACCAGCTCTCAGTCCAGTAGAGCAGCTTTGGGATGTGGTGGGACAGGAGGTTCTGATCATGGAGGTTCTGATCATACTATCATGTCAGTATGGACCAGAACCTCTGAGGGACATTTCCAACACCAGGTTGGATCTATGAGAGCAAGAATTAAAGGAGGTCCATGCCTCCACTAGAGAGGAGATGAGGATGCTGCTGACTGAACTACCACATGTTCAGTCACATGACAAACAGCTCAGTTTTAATGTAGATTATATTTACAGATAAAAACTTTTTCAATGATCTATAAGCAGAAAGCAAATCTAAAATAACTGATAATTAATCACCGTCATGGAAGAATGTTCAGTTATTTGTGTTGTAGATTTGAGGATTCAATGCAGACCAACTCTTGGTGCATTCTGGGAAACTTAAACTTCCACCCAGCAAGAGGTTTCTGATGCCTGGAATGATTAAAGTCTCTTTATTTTTATTCTGTTCCCAGTGTCCTCATGCTTGTGTAGAAGTTGCTGAAGATGTAATATCTGAGGAATTAAACAGTTTGAATGAATCAATGCTGCCAAGATAAATGTCAGTCGCTGCCCTGCTCATCGCTACGAAGGGCGGAGATTCCAGTCCTGAAATCTGACTCATCCCAACCATGGAGGGTGTGTGTCCCACAGCTGCTCTTCCATCTAAATAAACTCTGAGCTGAGTCCAGCTTTGCTAGCAGCATCTGCTGCAGGGACAGCTGGGAGGTGGGCATGGGACAGCTGGAAGACAAACTGTCCATCAGCTGTCTTTAGTGGATTTTTCCACAGTTGCGCGGTTGCTTATAAACGTGTATATACTTGGTAAAAACAGTTCATGACAAGTTTTGACATAAAAAGTAAAGATATTTACGGTGGTGGGGTGTGTTTTGCTCAGCTGCAGTGACGTGGTGTCTCAGGGGACAGCAGGAATCAGTGCTGCTGCTATGCATACGGCAGTTCTAAATAAGAAACACAAGGAAACTCTACACTGTTATTGGTCTGATGAGCAGACCAACAAATCTGATGAGTAGTTATAAGTTGATACAGTGTTGCCTTTATTTATTTATTTATTTATTTATATTTTTGGACAACTCACATGCTGCCCTCAAACACTGAACGCTCTGTTCCCAGATTTAGAAAGGTGAGGCAGTTGTGTGACTGCTGGCTGGAGGACTTAAAAAAAAAAATAAATCAATGATTTAATGGTGATCTGAGCTCAAAAATGAAAGACACGTTAGAAATTCAGGAACCTGGCTGGAGAGGGTGGTGAACCGGTGTCGACCATCCAGATCCACGTTCAGATCAAACTCGTACTCAGAAACGTCAGCCTGCTTTCCAGAAAAGTATTTAAGCTCTTAAAAAAAAACATCAGAACTGAACCATCCAATTAAACCAGTAACACTGCCACTCCAGTTAAACCAGTATGATTGCCACTCTGGTTAAACCAGCCAGTATTACTGCTGCTCCAGTTAAACCAGAGAGACTGCAGGAAAAACATTTATACGTTTATATTTATATATTATTCACCTCTGTACAAACATTTTCATGTCTATGTGGAATTAAAATCTCTCTTCATGTTTATCCAGTAAAGTCAGAGTTTTGTACCAGTTTTTAAACTGGTGCATATTTGGAAACTGATTTATTTATTTCTGCATTTAATCATTCACAGCTTCACTCCACAGACAGAAAAATTAAACCTTTTTTTTTTTTAAAAACCCAAAACTCTTTAAAAGCCTTTTAAAGCACCTGTTGACATTAAAATGATATTAATATTGTTTGTCAGTAGGTTGTTTAATAACCCAAACATTAATAAATATAAGATAACCCTGTACATTAATTTTGCTGTTTGAAAATGAACCAAATTAGTGGATATTAAAGCTCTTGATTTTAAAAAGTTTTTGATGTACTTTATTTCCCCAAACTTCTGCACACTAACGTAAATATGATCAAACTAATAAAGTAATAAAACCAGTAAAGAATGTGGAAAAGAAGAATCTATAGTGTCTATGTGGGAGTTTGTCTCACTGCTGTTTCTTTACTTGATATTTAATAATTGTTCAGGGATGCGCCAGGAGATAATGGTTTTGTAACTGATGCTTAATAAACAGAGATATTCCATATTTACAATAATATAAGAATTCTTGTTTTGCGGGCCGGATAGTGTATGAAATATTCCAGACGTTATAGATGCTGATGATAAGTGGTTTGATAAGCAGGTATAGATGATGATATCAGACATCAGCGGACCTTAATTAGATGTAAGACTCGCTGTATAACAGCTGTCATCCTCCTCCTGCCAGGTGATCCTGGTTTCAGCCAATAAGCTGACCCGTTACATCGAACCCTGCCAGCTGACGGATGATTTTGGAGGAAGTCTGGACTACGATCACAGCGACTGGCTCAACAAGAGACTGGTGAGCCATTTAAATGTTTCACATTCAATCTTCCCCCTGAAATCTTTGATTTCTGTCTCTTCAGAAAGTAGAAACATGAAATAAAAACATTTTTAATGTAAATAAATGACTTTGTTCTCAAACCTTTCAGTATTTATTAAACATTAAAAAGGTCTTAATGTTTGAAAATGTTGATTCTGTGTGTGTGTGTGTGTAACTCCTGGCTCATTCATGCGTTCTATCAGGTATGAATGAGGTGAAATGCTTGTTGCCACGGTAACCAGGGAATTTATAAGCAGCCGTGAATCATTGCAGGTTTTTGAGAAGTTCACAAAGGAGTCGACTTCGCTGCTGGACGAGCTGTCAGTTATCAATGATGGAGAAAAAAGCAGCTCTGTGGACAAGTACATGCATGCACACACACACACACACACACACACGTGCACTCTGAAGTATGCTGTCTGTCTATATGTCCATCTATATGTACGACTGTCTTCTATAGATCTGCTGACTGCGCTCTGCTGCCGTCCTTCGACCCGGAGACCGTTCTTCAGACTGGTAAGATCATAAAATCACAGATGCAGCACATGAACATACAGTTAACGTGTGACATATTCAGATGATTTTATGGTCCAAACAGAAAATTCTACTTGAAGACGGATGTTGTCCTGTCTGGGAGTGCTGTGATAAATGGACATTACTGAGGCTGGTTCAGGATATAATGATTCTGAGGAAAAAAATGGAACGAGGCAGACTGGAACCTGTGGTGGAACATGCTAGCTGGTTATTCTAGCAGTAAAGGAGCAGAAGCTAGCTTAGCTTGAGAAGCTAAGCTAGCTTCTGCTCCTTTACTCCTTTACTGCTTTAGCAGATTCATTCTCACCTGTGATGAGAATGAATATTGCATTCCTGCTGCATCTTTAACCAGACGTTAAGTATGTTTCTTCCTGCTGTAAAGTTGGACATTTTAACATGGAAGTCAATGACTGTGGTTAGCAGAGGAGCTGTATTCTGTAGTGGTTGATGGTGGGATGGCTGGCTCTTGGCACAGCCTGACCTGTAGGTGAGGAGGAGTTTTTGGGGACTACGATGGTGTCTGACACCAGGACTTGCAGCCAGACAGACACCAGTGTTGGATGGATGTTGGATGTGTGTGTTCATCTGTGTGAGTGTGTGGAGGTGAAACCAGTCTTTGCTTGGGGTACCAGCATCTTCGCTCCAGCAGCTCCTTTCACACTGTAATGGCAGATAAACAAATGCTGATGTATTATTATTTAAAATTCTTAATAAGTCTTCCTCTACGTGTTATTAGATCTCATTCTTTTATTATTATATTTGTCCTTGTGTCTCTGCAGGTCATGAGCTGTTGTCGGAGCTGCAGCAGCGGCGGTTTAATGGTTCGGAGGGGGGAGGAGGAGGAGGACAGGCAGGTGAGGAAACATCCATCCTTATTTCTCCCAATCTCTCCTCATCTCTCTTAGAAAGTCTTTAATTTTTGTGGAAAGTTTTCTTAAAGTTCCGTTAAAATGTGCAGTTTGTGTATCTATTTCAGGTTTATTCCAGAGCTAACATAATCCTGATTAAGCACCAGTTTGAACTAGACTGTGGGATTAATAAACATCTTTATCCTTTACTTGTGAGGGAGGTTGTAATAAAATAAAAATAAGATAATCTGTGAGGAAGACTATTATTATCATCAGCTCCTGTAAACTAAACTAGTTCTGACCCTGATTCATTGGTTAGTTGTCGTTCTCCTTTAAAAGAAAGTTTAAGAAATTCCATATTTCTCCTGATCAAGGCCCAGATCCCACTGGCCTCCAGGTCCAGCCTGGTCCACATCCTAACCTACCTCCCTCTGGTCTCCAGGTCTAGCCTGGTCCACATCCTAACCTACCTCCCTCTGACCTCCAGGTCCAGCCTGGTCCCCCATGGAGGAGGAGCTCCTGGCCCAGCCTCAGGTCATGAAGCTGCTGGACTCCCTCAGGGAGCAGTACACCAGGTACCAGGAGGTCTGCAGGCAGAGAAACAAGCGCAGCCAGCTGGACGAGATCCACACCAAGGTCATGCAGGTACGTCCATGCACGCTGAGTCCGTCTGGAGACGTGAATTATGAAGTCAGATATTTGGTAGAAAATCTAAATGTATTAATTCAACATTGTGTTATTTTTTATTTTAATAGTTTCTGTGCATCTAGGCAAGAAAGGTGTGAATTTCTAGTGACAGTAGCAGTAATCTGAGATTTGATCCTACTCTCTTTAAAAAAAAAAAAAAAAAAGCTTACTGCTCCTTGAGCAGATTAAATTTTTTTTCTACAGCTCTAGTCTACAACAAAGTCCTCTCAAGACTCTACACAGAACATATTCTACATTCACGAGTTCACAGTTAAATGCAATAATTACGACTAATTCACTGTAATTCAAACATAATCCAGTTGGTTCCAATTCAGTTCTTTCCAGTTTTCATAAATTTGTGCGAATGGCTTCATACGAACATTTTAGTGGAGGAACCCAACAGATTCATCAAATCTTCACGTTGGTGTAATCTTCCATGTAATCCCAGATCACAGTTCAAAACACTTTAATTCCAGATTTGTGACCTTCTGCTCTCAGAAATACTGCAGCCGCAGGGGCTCGTGGGTAACATAGCATCTTGGAAGTGAGCCTGGGGTTGCTATGGTAACCACAGCATGTTGGTTACTAGCCTGGAGGATTTTAGGTGGGGGTTGGCCTAGTTCTGGAAGAAACGGTGTTAGGTCTTTAATAATGATGATGATGATGATGATCATAATAATACATTTTATTTAAAGGCATCTTTCATGGCACTCAGGGTCAGTGCACATAAAAGTAGAATACACAATAAAAGACAATAAAACAGAGATAAAATAAAAAGCGATAAGAACAGTAGAATAGATAATAAATAGATAATAAAATATAATCCTGAAGAATGAGATGTTAGAGATTGGTAGGGTTACGGATAGCCTTGCAAGTGAACATTAATATTTTATACTGGATACTAGTGGAGCCTGGAGCCAGTGGAGCTGCTGGAGGACAGGTGTGATTGACCGGTGGATGGTAGCTGTTTTACCAGTGGTGCTTTTACCAGTGGCGCTTTTACCAGTGGCTGTTCTACCAACAACTCGTATGTGACAGGGACATGTGGTTGAATGACGCCGTCTCCTGAAAGAGGTTCCTGAAAACTTTTTTTTTTTTTTCTTTTCAGTCAGGGCTGTTCCTGGTAACACATCAGCAATCTGGTCCTTAAAAACTCCCCAGACACACGCCCCACCCCCCACTAATGGAAACTCCACAGACTGGACCTGTGGAGGCATCATGCCAGGGTTTCCTCCCAGTTTCCTACCACTATAGGGAGGGAAAATGAAACACAGTGATCCCAGCTGTAGTGTTCCTAATTTGAGAGGTATCCTATTGAAAATCCCATAGAAATGATCTTTTAAAAAATATTTTCCAGTTTATATATTGGGATGATCTAATAACTGTGAAGGTGTGGTGTGAAATTTCGTCTTCTTTACAAATACTGTCAGAAACGGACTACAAGCCAGAGTCCTTCATATTACATCAGCATCCCACGCAACCTCAAAGATTATAACAAAGACTGCCAGTCAGAGACCAACAGGTGTAGATTTTTTACTTTTCCAAAGGATCCAGAAGTACTTCAAATGTGAAAATCAGCATGTTGATTACGCGCTTGCTGCTTACTGTGGAAAGGTGCCAGCCTCTGCGTTGACGTCACACACGTGACGTTTGGTCAGTGTGGTCTTTTATCGGCTTATTAAAAAACATTGAAAACAATTCAAATCGATGGAAAAAATTAACTACGACCACCTAAATCGACAGAGCTGCCCAACATGTATATCACCTGGAAGCCTTGTCATAACTTTTGAGTGTGAACTGAAATATAACTTTTTGAACAGAAATTCTCATTCAGGGCAGCACGGTGGCTTGGTGGTCAGCACTGCTGCCTCACAGCAAGAAGGTCCCTGGTTCGAGCCTCCACAGAGGTATTTCTGTGTGGAGTTTGCATGTTCTCCCCGTGCTTGCGTGGGTTCTCACCGGGTACTCTGGCTTCCTCCCACAGTCC
>JBAMYA010045209.1:0-11881 GCA_037176975.1 Arrhamphus sclerolepis
GGAACATATCCTGGAATTTCTTGTGAGGTTCAGCAAGCCAACATTCTTCTCTGTTTTGTATTCCTCTCACACTGAATCAGTGCCTTCCAACTTCTGAAGGGATAAATATGTAGCTTCATTTTCTTTGGAGCTATGTTATGTAAGATGAATGATCTGTATAGCTTGTTTTGGCTTGTTTCTTTGCTTGAAGTGATTCTGTCTGTAAAAATCCCAAAATGCAAAGCGTCACAACTGGTGCTGCCACCTAGGAAATAAAAATAGGATTTTGTAAAAATAAGATTTTCATAGTGCGTAGGTAGTGTTAATATTTGATCAAAAGGCTGAGATATTTTGGTGATATTCTACATGAATGTGCTGAGCAATTACTTTTAAAACAGAGTCTTTCCTGTTTTTTTCTTTCCAAATTCTGATTGCTTTTGACTGCTAAGATGCTGATCTCGGGTTTTTTCTTTAAGTAAAAACAATGAAACAGGAACTGAGAACTCAAATTTTGACATGTTGGGGTGTTTTCCCCTCACCATCTGGTGAAGTCAGATAAACTTGGAAGTTGTACAACTTCTGGAAGTATGGCCTCCTTTTGTGTATAAAAACCTTCAGAAAATTTTCTTTCTTTGCCCATTCTGATATGCTATCCTGTGCTATCATGAATGAGCGTTCGTTTGAATAAATATTCTGCATGATATAATAAATTTTGAATTGACATGTAATTCTGCTCTCTGATTCTTTGGTGCAACAAATACAAACATGAAATTAACATCGGCCTCTATCAAGGGTGTCATATACTCCAATTTTTTATTTTTTGTTCACACACATGGGTGTGCTCACTTATTACCTGGACTTTGTCATGGGTAGCTGTTTGGATAATGTATATAAGAAGCCAGGAATGAATGTCATAGACCAGGGGTGTTCAAATCTAGTCCTCGAGGATCACTGTCCTGCATCTCTTACGCCGGCTACGCTGTGATTTTTGCAATGAAAGAAAGCCAAATTGCACGGTAGATAATTGAGTTACTGCATTTTACACTGTGCGATTGATCTGTGGCTGTGACAGAAATAAATCCAAGCGTATTTCAGGCTCTAAACGTCGTATCATCGCATTATTAGCAGGTTGCTGCTAATGTGATGATACAAAGATGACTCGAAAATTAGCGTTCCCATAAAAGTGCTTTAATATGAAAATAAATAAAACCAAGAAAAATAGGTGTATTACTTATTTATGAGTTCCCCCTTTTCTGTTTTATCTGGTGCTGTTGTTTGGTTCCTATTGGTTGGTTAGCTGAAATACATTGTGTAGAGGACACAAACTGAAACAGTTCCTTCAAATTTCTGACACTGCTAACACTCAGGTTTGTAGTAGCAGGGAAACATCTAAGACATGCATGTGGCCGGCCCTCTGTAATGTTTGCAACATTTACAGGCTTTAATGTATGTGTAGAAATTTTATTGTCACACATAATACACTTATTTTAAACTATCTTTTGAAAGGATATAGCAGATTCAAATGTATTGAAATTCCTTTGATTTATTAAATTCCTTCCACTTTTGGGTTATTGAATTAACTATAACTATAATGAAACTAATTTTTTAGGAGTTTAGCACTCCTAACACTCAAGAACAAAGACGCATTCAAAATTTGTTTTTAGTGATTGTTGTTCAACCATTGACATAATACATTAGCCTATCATATCAGTTCATTTTTGACTTCCAAAGGGCAATGCCTGAAGCAGAGGGTGGGCTAACCAAGAAAAGTATGGTGTGGTATTTTATGTATGGAACATTTTGTATCAAACAGAAGATGATTAGATGATTGGTTCAGATCAGGCAAAGTTGAAAGGCAATGCGTTTGATCTGGAGGCCAGCGAAATAAGAACACTCATATTTTTCTTTTATGGTAGTTTATTATAATTATTATTTTTAACAAGAAAATGAAAAGGAAAAAGAAAAATCAATCATAACTGCTTTTTCAGATCAAAACAGTTCTGATGGTTTTTCTTAATATTTTTTCTAACTCTTTGCACCCATTTTCAGCAGTTGATTTAATTTTTCACGTTGGACCTCCTCAAGGTTTGTTTAGTTTAGGAAAGAGGAATCCACCTTTGAATCTTTCTTTACATTATATGGGATTTCAGCCTTGGTTTTGGCAAGGCTGCTTAGTCGAGAGACAAACACCTTACAGGACCCACTGCAGTTTGCTTATCATCATGAGATTGGAGGTGAAGATGCCATCATACACCTACTTCAACAAACTCACAGTCATGTGGACAAAGCAAGCAGCACTAAGAGGTCCATGTTCTTTGATTTCTTCAGTATATTTCACAAGATTCAGCCTGGTCTTGCGTATAAAAAAAACTAGAAGACACAGGTGGATGTCTCAACAATTGCCTGGATTACTGACTACCTAACAAACTGACCGCAGTTTGTGACTAAAGGGTTGTTTACTTGACTGGCTGGTCAGCAGCACAGGAGCAACACAGGGGACTGTACTCTCAGTATTCCTTTTCACTCTGTACAACTCAGACTTCCAGTACAAGTTGGAGTCCTGTCATCTGCAGAAATACTCCTATGACTCTGTAGTTGTGGGGTATATCGGTGATGGACAAGAGACTGAGCACAGAGAACTGTCTTGCGGCATGGTGTGGGAACAGTCATCTTAACTTGAATGTGAACGAGTCAAAAGAGATGTTTGTGGATTTTAGGAAAACCAGAAATACACCGAACAGTATCATGGGAGAAGAAGTGGAGGTAGAAGAAGAATACATATATGTCAATGTTCAACATACTAGACTGGAGATGCAACACTGATGCTGTCAACAAGAAAGGACAGAACAGACTTTGCTACTTAAGGAAGCTTACGTTCTTCAGTGTTTTCAGCAAAATGTTGCATATCAACAAAATGTTGCATGTCTTTTATAAGTCTGGAGATTGAAATCCTACCTGCAGTCATGCGTTGGGGGGGAGTAGCATCAGAGTCAGTGGCATTAAAAAAATGTAGCAAACTCATAAAGAAGGCTGTCTTTTTTTTCTGGAGCCTCAAGCTTATTGTTCAATGAAAGATACTTCATAAAATGAAAAACATATTGGGCAACCCTGAGCGTCGTCTTCACAACACAATGATTCAACATTTCGTACCAAAGTACGTTAATAACAACAACAACATAAAATGCCCAGTCTAAGTATTGATAGAACTCTCTGTTGTAATCCAGTAAGATAATAGTATACAGTCCAGACTGTTAGCATAACCTCTTAAGAAATTAAAGAGAATTCAATTTTTTCAGTTTAAAATTGCTTCCTAACAGGAAATGGAGTATTAAATTAATTGGCAACTGCGCTTTCACCATCCCTCCAAAGTGACTCCTCTCCTCCTCCTCAAAGTTGAGTAATCTACCTGAAAGATAAAGTATTTCTCAAGATGAGAGCATACATAGCTGAGTCAATAGCCATTGCAGCACTAGTCATATTATGTCTTTAAAAAAAAAAAACATGTCTTCATTAAGCCACCTCTATTGATCTTTGATCATTGATATAAACCAGACAGGGTGCTCAGCACTGCATCAGTGTGTTAAAAAAGGCAACCTGCCACTACTACTACCTTCTTTTCAACTACTCCCTGGCAGGGATCGCCACACCTGAGTGGTGACTCCTGACGGTTTTACTCTGGATGCCTTTCCTGTCGCAACCGGGATTCAGACCTAGTCCTCACGCGTGGTAGGCAAAATCACTGCCATTAAGCCAACCAGAAGGCCGTTTAAACACAAATCAACTGTTTAACATTGTCTGTTAGCGTGATCTGCTGTGCCGGCTTATTCTTACGCACAACAACTTTGTGGCTACCTCTGTTGCTGGTTTACGAGTCATTTGGGCTTCACTTTCACCCAGGCATTGTGCTTCTGTATTTAGATTCAGGACACTGGCGCTTAACAAAGGCCCATCAGTCCCACCTTGAACGTGCTCTGTGAAAGTGCTAATGACTGCAAGCTGCTGAGTCCCTGAGGCTGTCTGACTTCTCCAATATCTTAACATGTGTACCACATTTTAAGGTGTAAAGCATGTACCACTATGCTTTACTGTGGCTCTCTCTTTTATGTAAATTCATTGTCAAACTAATTTTGTTTTAAGGTTCTTGATTGTGAAAACATTCCCAGACTGGTAAAATTGTTATTTTTGCCACTTTTTTCTGCTTGTAATGACAGAATTATGGTACTTAGGTGCAACAAATTATGTTTTTGGTATTTTTTTTTTTTGAAATCCACAAAATAATTGTCTTCATGTAATAATTTCTTTCCTTGGAAGATTCGAGTCTTTTTTTTCTGAAGTGTTTTGGCTTTGGTGATTTGGTTTCTGATTGTTATGGAGAAGAAAAATTGATATAGAGCACAACAAAGAATGCATTCGTGATTGCTTCACGGTTGAATGAGAAACACATTGTAAAGTGCTTTGTGGAACCTATACAAGGTTAAAAAGACACTTATTTAAATGTAGACCATTTATCATTAGTAAAGACTGCTTAATTCTGTTTTGTAAGGATGCTTTTGTTTTGACATTTGTTACAGAATAATGTATCTCTTTGCAAAACAACTGCTGTTATTTTCTTTGACATTTTCAAAATGCAAAACAAGGCGCCTTGGGTATTATGTGAAAACAGTTATTGCTATTTTAACTAATTCATTTTTTAAATGCTGTCAACATATGGCTTATGTATAGGAATTACACAATGCTCACTTGAGATACTATACCCCCTGTCACTGGGATAATGGGGCGCTGTAATAATACCAGTACATTAGAAAAAATACTTGAAGCACAGACGCATTAAAATTAATCCCTAGAACAATATTCACAGTTTAAAAACTGAAATTGTTTGAAAGTAGTTTTACATAAGTGTTAAAATAAAATAAAAAAAAAAAAAAAAACTTTGTTCAAACCTACTTAAATTAGAAAGGTTAGGGGGATCATAAAACTATGGCAGTCTTAGGGCCATAAGTTGCTGCCGGCAGATTAATGTTGAGGAAAACATTTTTTCTGTTTATCACTGGTGCATGTTAGCTTTTTGAACTATAAAGGAATGCCATTATTTTTCAACATTACTCAGGTCTGTTTGCTCAGGCGTTTTGGTGTACTTGGGCAATGAGGAAGCTTTTTGTTGCAGTATTGGTCTGCTTTTATTACTAATTTTCCTTCCCTCTATAATATCAGTCATCCTGGCAGAACTCTGTTTTGCTTGGTTGGGTATGAGCTCGTCTATTTTTATAGCCATGTGCAAAGTTAGCAAGATGGGTAATTTAAATATTTCTAAAGGCAGAGTGTTTCATTGCATTCATGTCCAAAGGTCACTTAGGAACATTTTCTTCCCAAGATTACACTGCCACAGATAATACTTGTGGCATGTCTTGTATAGTATAGGATAAGTATGTGCAACTCTCATTTGTGTTCTGGGGGCAGGGGGAGGTAACTATCACTGTTGGGTAGCAGATAGAGTTGTTAAAACTTAACATCTTTTCTAGTCTGACATTGTCACCACTCAAACAGGTTTTAAAAGATTTTTATTGATGTCCTAACCAATTGTTGAAAACCATGTCTGTCTGAAGTAAACCTCACTTTGGGTAAACCCTGATATATCGCCATGCTCAACAATAGTGCATTATCCCAGTTTGAGGAGTGAAACAACCTGCAACATCTAGATACTTTTTAGAAAATAGTAATTATTAACAAGGGCAAATTCATCATCATATATTTAATTTATATGACTTATGATTTTAGAATGTTGAAGATATATGTTGTCTGTCCTCTAAAGTAGTGTATTGGAGGTTCACACTTCAATAAACATCAGTCCACTTTGCAGCAGACCAAAACCCACTTTTTAAAATTCTTCCAAAGTTCAGTTTGCATGTGGGTGTAATTGGGCTGACACACCAGTCTAAATGAAGCATACTAACAACACAAATAGATAAGTAACAGGGTTCCCACGGTCATGAAATTCCTGGAAAAGTTTTAAAACTCGAAAAATGTTTTCCAAGCCTGGAAATTGTATGGAATTTGTTGGAAGTTATGGAAAAGTTTTGAATTAGGGATGGCTCCATCCAGTATCATGATCATAATTTTTTTCTTTTTTTTTTTAAACAATGACATTTGTTTCTCTTCCTTAAGGCGGGCTGCCTGAATGTCACTCACTTGTCACGTTATATGCTAGTTGGCAGAAAAAGAAAAACAGTGCGAGTGTAGCATGTCATGCAAACGTATTTTCAATAATGTATGGCTTGCAAATGAAAAATATGCCACAAGCTCAAGAGGGACAACGGCTCTAGCCATGCTGGATGTAAGCTCTATAGTAAGACCTTTGATGTTAGCAACATGGGGGAAGCAGATTCAGTTAGCCATGCTAAAGGAAAAAAAAACACCAGCAAAACCATAAGGCAGCTCAATAGAGTCCCCGCATTGGTGAATTTTTCACACCAGCTAGAACCAGGTCAGATGCCGCTTCTACAAGCGTGGCAACTATCACTGGTGTAGCTGTGATACAATAGCTGACGTTGGATCAAACTCCCGCCATATCTCAAGATCTGTTATTGGCTGAAGTGATGTGGGCAATGAAGACTGTGGACTTGCATTATTCATACAACTCATGTGTTAACACGGCTGAGCTTTTCAGGACCATTTTTCCTGATAGCTCAATAGCAGCCAAATTACGTGCAGGGAAATAAAGTGCACGTATATCTCAATATTTGGTATTGTGCTGTACTTCAAATCGCTTATTGCCAGAGAGGTGATCAGGCAGGCTGGTTATGCTATGATGTTTGAAGAAATCCTCAGTAAAGCTCTCCAACTGAAACAGACGTACTAGCAAATTTGGATTTGGGATGGGGAGCAGGTTAAAACCCGGTATGTTAGCTTGGGGTTCTTATGGCGTTCAACTGCTTTGGACATAGTTGAGCAGATGCAGAATATGTTCCCAGAAACCGGAATGAAGAATCTTGTGCAGCAGTCAATGGATGGGCCCAATGTAAACTGGAGAGTTTGTTTGATTTGCTTCGGTCCTAATTTATCCAAGTCAACAAGTCCTTGGCAAACATTAGGTCATGCAGACTGCACGCACTCCATAATTCTTTTGGGGATGGATACAGGGCAACTGGATGGGATATGGGGCATATCTTCTCAATGTGTTACTGACTGTTTAAAGTCCAGCGTGCAGAGAAGACTTTTTAAAAGTTACAGCTTGCACCACACCTATGCTTATTCTGCCAGCACTGATGAGTTGAAAATGTGCAAGTTTGTGAGAGAGGACTAATGGTGTGGCCTCGTGTAATAAATGATGTGGAGGCAATTTCAAGAGGGGAATTACCAGAACCAAAGATCAAATCTTTCCAGGAGATGAAGAAAGCCTGTCAAGCTGTCAATTTTTTTTTCATCCATGTTCTTTCCACTATCCTGTAAAAATTTAATTTTAGAAAAACAAAAAACAACCCAAGACTTGAAATTTAAAACTTCAGCATTGCTGAAATTAAAGTATAGTCGCTACATGGGTCAGCCTTTGTTAAACTGCTTACATTAAGTCATGGAAATTGATAAAAGGGTAAAATATTGTGGAAAAGTTTTGAAAATCTATTGGCCAAAATGTGCTTTCCAGGTGCTAAGCATTTGTTGGACATATAGGTCATATAGGATGCGGAATAGATTTACATCCTCAATCATAAGCACAACTGAAGGAGAAATCACTAAGATGTTTGCTTTTCTACCGATTCCTTAGGCAGATATATAACTCAAAAACCTACATTCTGACATCTTTTTTTCCTCTTCAGTATTATGCTGTGGTGGTTTCCAAACAAGGTTTTTTTTTTTTTAAATCTGGCAGTACTGAAACGGAGCTTTGATGTTTCATATGCAACTACATCATGTGAGTAATCTGGAATACATTTTCAGCCAGTTTAGTAAACTCTTTGCCTATCTCTTTTGTTCTTCATGCAGAAGCCCAGGCTCAGAGGCGGTGAAATCATGAGTGCACAAGAAGAACCCAATCCTGGAAAGGAGCAGGCTGACGGTGGGAGTACAGCTACAGATGCTCCAAAAACGAACAGCAGTCCAAAGCCTGTTACTGTAAAGAAAGAGCCAGTGATCTCAGAGATACGCAATGGGAAAGTTGGTGATCCCAACCCTGCGGAGATCTGTGTTGTAATTGGCGGAAATGATGGAGGTTCAAGTGGAGGTGGAACCCGCAGAGCTCAGACCGAGGGTATGTTTGCCCTTGGTACTCCTCCTCCAACGAAGAGCACAGATTCATGCATAGGTGTGTGATTGTGTGGTTGTATACCAGCTTATAATGCGTTTCCTGGCAGATTTCACTGACTAGCACTTTCTGCCTAGCCATAACCCGATTTGCTGACATTTTCAAAAGTTTTTTTTGGGGAAAAAAAAAAGTCCTAGGCAGTGCTAGTTTTCAGAATAAAAAATGTCCTGTAATGAAAATGCAAACAGTAACGGTACACTGACATGTACACGTTACTACAGCGCACAGCGGAGGTGCGGAGTTGGTTAGGGCACAGCAGAGTTCTTACGCATTGGGTTGAATGTATTGTCATGACCAGAAAAACCAAGCCAACTGCTGCTGAAATATCCAGAAAGAGGGTTATTTGTTTGTGTTGCCAACTAACTGCTAGTAACTATATTTTATGGAAAAGTAGCCAGTGAGCTGAATCAAAAGGGATCTGGTTTTTGTTTGATGGCAAGGCAAGTTTAATTTTAGAGCACAATTCATACACAAGGTAATTCAAAGTGCTTTACATCTACATAAAATCACAAGAGGCAAATAAAATCATTCCATAAAACATATAAATAATCAATAATTAATTAAATTAAAAATGAAGAGTGGGAGTTGGCTCTGACGTAGCGGCAGTTAAATTTAAAAACATCGGCTCGTGCCAGTTTGTTATCAACACATCACTGCTGTTCACAGCAGTGGTGTAGTTTTTTCTATAATGTAGTGATTTCGTCCAAGCCTCATGCAAACTGGTGCTGGAGTGACACCTCATAAGCACCACCAAAAAAAAATGGGATGTGTTTTTGCATTACTTTTGTAAATGTGTAAAGCAGGTGTTAATGTATCATGTGGACTTGAAAAACTATTGAAAGTTACATGAACATTGTTTCTTGAAATGATCAGTGGGCATAAAAAGGGAACACAAAAAAATGTTTTTGGCACAAATTGAGCCTCATACCCTAATTTTATACTCATCGTAATAATCTCCTGCTAATCTCCTGCTTTTACAATAATATCTGCTAACAAGTTTGAGAGGTGACAGGCTCTTTTTCTGTAGTTTCTGTGTTATTTAAAGCAGTAGCATCTTCAGGACCTTACAAAAACACTCAGTGTAGTTTGCTTAAGTTTCATGTCTGCTTTGGTACTCGGCCAAACTCACAATATTTTATATGTATTATTTTGTGTTTGCGTGAAGGCATACGGAAATCTTTGAGCTATCTAAGTGGTTATATGGCGTATACCTGCGTATCACTTAGACTACACCACTGGTCCACATTCAAACAAATGCTTTATTTCTGAGACTTGTGTCTCTTTGTGACCACAAACAGAGCAATTACTTTTTTTTCCCTCCAATTTTCTTTAATGTTGTTCCGATCACGGACTGATAAGCGCTGTTGTAGACCTGCCCCCACGTACAATTTCATTGACTAGCACTTTCTGCCTAGCCATAACCTGATTTGCTGACGTACGCCTAGATGTGTCGAAAGTTGAGCATTTCTCAACTTTTGTCGGATGGCTTGGACCTGCTGCAATGCATGCAACCATACATTATTCCGCGATGGAGCTCCACTCCCATTCCAATTTATGGAGATGGAAAACACACAAACACCCCATGCATTGTGTGAATGCAGTGTAAATAATTATCACATAAGGAGAAAATGAGGAAAAGAAAAATGCAGTCTTTGTTGCCTGTTGTGCTTGATATAGGGTAATCCATTAAAAGTATATGGACCAAATGAAATCTGAAAGAAAAATCATCAGTTTTCTAAACCAGAACTCCAGATGATTTCTTTCTTGTGCTCCTACCTGAAGACTTTAAGGGTACCAGAAAACAGTTTAAAATCACCATTTAAAACAATGTTGATTTTTCGTATTTGTGCATCTTGACTGTATTGACAATAAATTATTTGATAATAAACAGCCAATTTGCAGAAATGAACAGTCTTCTCTTTACTTTCAATTTTATGTCAGATTCAAAGTACTGCTTCTAAAAAAAGTTGAATGGTCTTTTATTTTTCCTTTTTTATTGCAGATGCCAAAAATTGATATCTATTAACATAATCCCCTGTGGTTTGGCAGCAAAGATTTTATTCACTTTTTCAAAAGCTACACCCACGCCTGTTTCAGTTCCATCAGTGCACTTGTTTAGTTAATGCAAAATAGTGTTGTTGCACTTCACGAGTGTTTCTTGTTTAATATTTCTGATTGAGTTGGTAAACTAGTTTTCAAACAATTTAGCCATAATGGTGATTATAGGAAATGCACGGATTCTTTTTCTTTTAACTATCTTTAAATTAGTTTTAGGGTTTCAATTCAGCAAAAGCAGATATTTAAGTTTTCATACTGAGATTATCTTCTGATTCAACATTTTATCTCAACATAAATTTAGGACTATACTGTAAGAGTAAGATTAAATATTTTTTTTGTTTTCAAAAGCTAACAGATACAGGTGTATGTAAAAGTTACTTCCTTCATATAATCCTATTTTCTTCTTATTTGTGTGTGTGTGTGTGTGAGTGGGTAAAAACATAACAAAATTCTCATGGGTTTTATTATCACAAGAATTCAACCCAACAATGACATATAACTTTTCATTATTATTTAACAAAAATGAAGAAAAGTTCTCTATGATTGAGTTAGCTCCGCCTTGTTTGGTTGTTTCTTATACATTTCCTATAAATCATTTTTTCCACCTCATTGTGGATGAATTTTTTCTCATTCTTCTTTACAGCATTGCTTCCGATAATTCACTTGTTTATAATCTATATTACTGTTGGATGTTTACCTGCAAATGCTGTGGAAATTGTTATAAAACTCTTTCCAGATTGATGTGAACCAACAGCTACTTGTCTTGCATATCTGAATGCTTCAGACCTGCAAACTGCAAAAGTATTATCTGATCATTAACAGCACCTGGCTGCAACTTGTCCTCTTAAAAGTGTTTGTTAAATCGTAGCACTGTTAATACAAGTTAGAAGTTGTTGTTTCTTTGGGGTTGTTTTTGCCTGATAACACCTACTGTGATTATATAATTTTTTATAACGTACACACACAAAACATAGAATTAAAGAAGGAGGCACTAACTTTCTGTATATGACTAACGCCTTTGGGAAACGAGAACGACAGTGGGCTGCTTACTGACTAAAGTCTGAACTATGATGATGACAGACTATAATGCCTCTACGTGCACACACACTACATGCTTCTTTTGGGAGTAAATTATATCTATTTGCGAGGCTATATTTCCATGTTGCATTGGTACACCTAATTGTGAAATGCTAAATATAAATGAATGGTTTCAGTCTGGATCTCTGTAACACCGAGACCGCCTTAGTTCTTTCTTGTGGTCTCTAATAATTAACTGGTTGTTGTCATGGAGACCTGTTTGAGGAAAATTTTTTAAAGTCCTTTCAAGTTAAACTTTAATCATATTGATGTATTCCATACTTGAAACACAGTAAAGAGAGATTTGGAAAGAAAGCTGGCTATTATGTGGTCAATAATACAGGTTAAACAGCCTACAAGTGTTGTTCCTGTGTTATATCAGTCTTCATGTAAATTTGATGTTGTAATTCCTACCTTCCAGAAAAAAATCCTTTTACAGTGGAAATTTTGGAAGATTGAGCAAACACAAAG
>JBAMYA010045210.1:0-11880 GCA_037176975.1 Arrhamphus sclerolepis
ATTACATATAGGCCTAATAAAAAATAATGTTTCAAGTGCAATAACTGCTGGAGGACTTGTCTCTATTATATGTATATGGTGCATGTCACTGTTAAAATAGGTTTGGTCTTTGTGAGGAAGTCTCTTGTTGTGTATATTTTTTATTAGGCCTATATGTAATATAGTTTATTTTTATATTGTGTCAATTTTGCCATAAGTATAGTATATGAAAAGTATATGTGTGTGTTTACCTCAAATGTTCTTCTGTATAACATGTAAAACATAAGTTACTTTTACAAATAAATGTGGGTTTATGAGATTTGCTGTTTTCATTTACGTTTTAATTATTCAAGCTTTTTTGAGAATGGGGTTGTATATCACAAATGTGGCATGATACATGATACATGACGTTGTAGAGGAGTAAGAAGGATGACAAAGCAGCAAGATCTGAACACTTTGTTTCCTCGTAAGTAAATGGCAGAACAACAGTTAACAGCAGAAATACACAGAATAACAGTTAACAGCAGAAATACACAGAATAACGGTAAACAGATGATTTTTTTTTTTTTTTTAACTTCTTTTGTCTGGGTGTGAGTGGAGCTCCAGAGTGGTCGACCACAATGTCATTGTTTCATTATTTATTTGCTTTGTTGTCCTGGTAGATTCTCAGTCATCCAGGACACATTAATCCTAAAAGCTTGAATTAGGTTCTACTTCAAATAAAATACAACTTTATGAGATTTTTAAAAAAAACAAAAGCATTCCGTTTTGGTTATTTTTACACAGCATCCCAACTTTTCTGGAGCTGAGCTTGTGTTACAAACACCGTCAAACAATTCAGGGAAATTGTTGACACTCTAGTGTGGGAAATGGTGTTGCTTCCACAGAGCTGAGTAATTTCCAGTCCATTTATTCTTCCCAGTAGCTGCAGGTAACAGTCATTAAAACGAAATAGCGGGAAAGGAGTTTTCCAGCACAGCTAAAGGAAATGATTGCAGCATGTGGCTTTTTCCTGACATACCGTCGCTCTGAAAGGAAGAGTGAGCAGTGGGTGTCTACAAATTATCCTTTGAGAGGGAGGATAAGATAAGGATGATAAACTCATTATAGCAGCATTGACCTTCTGTGTAATGACCAGCCTGAAAATCACTGGAAAGTCCAGGGTGCTTTTTGCTCTGTGAGCCACTTTTGTCAGTCACTTTATTATAGTCAACAGGGTCGTGGAAACTTCTAGGCTTCTTTTTCTTTGTTTAAGAATGAAGAAGAAGAAGAAGTCCAGTTGTCTTGATTCAAGCGTTTGACAGATTTGTGTCTGCAAGGTTTGTCTATTTTAAGAAACAAACTTTTCCCCCCAGACCAGTATCAAGCTGTTCTCAGAATAATAACTCCAACTGTAACTGTAACTATAATAATTATTACAGGTTACAGCATTTCTCCGGTTATGGGATGAATGTGGATCAGGGGAGACTTGGTCATCCTCCAACCTCCACCTCAGAGATAAGGTGAGAACTTAAGTCATCTGGGAAGGACTATGAGTAGAGCAACTGAGTCCTTGAACTTGGCTCCGAGACACCTCTGGTGTTTTCAGCATGTCAGATTCCCGGGGGCAGATCCAGGGCACGGTGGAAGAATTAAATCCTCAAAATTCCCCCGGAGGAGCTAAAGGAGGTGGCCAAAGAGATGGAGGTGTGGATCTCCTTGTTTAGACTGCTGCCTTTGTTTAGTCCAGAATTCAGATTAGCGGAAGTTGATGGACGTAAAGTAAAGGGACTGTGTCATAGAAGTGCTGTAGTTTGAATGCTTGAGTGGGTCAATGAGAAACACAATGTAAAGAACTTTTTATAACCCATATAAGGTAAAAAAAAAAAAGCCACTATAGACGTAGACCATTTACCATATTAATTATACAAACACTCCACAGTTTGTTTTGGTCCATAAAAGCTACCAACTGGTCCCTTGTTTACTTTGATCACATCATTGAAAGATTAATTAATGCTGAAAGTACAGTCCACTGGAGACAGGTGATGTATTGAGGCTTAATTCATTCATGCTTACCAGTAATTTTTTATTCAAATTTAAAATTGAATTATCATTTGCAAATGATGAGTCATTATTACTTGCTGGGAAGTATATTTACAGCATAATGCTGGTGACGCGTTTGTCCTCTGAACAGTGTGTTTGTACCATCTAGTGGTGGTTCCTCAAAGTACAAATGAACACATGACATCAAAGCGGCATTTTTTTCTATTTTATTCTTTTTTCTTTTTTACAGTCTATGGTGAAAAGAGAAGTCTTTTCTTAATACTTGTAAACATGAATAAATTATATAAAAATACAAAATTAATATCAAAATGACATTAAATAGGCTACATCAGAAAACGGAACCGACAAAACAGAATAAAAAAATAGAAACACCTTCCAAAGAAGTAACGTGCATCTCCCAAAACCCTACAGTACAAATTCCTCTACATCTACCCAAGCTTTATTTAAATCTGCAAACATGCAAAACTAAAAAAATAAATAAATAAAAATAAAGTGTAATCATGTATTAACAAAAATATTCAGTTCAAGTGGAATGTAAAACAAAACATGCTTGTCAGATGTTGATTTTTTTTCAATATTCTGCTCATTGATATGAATAAAATTTAGTATATTTTAGAATCTAAAAATCCAGTCGAAAAATGTAATTATAAATGCAAGTGTTTTCGTTTTGTATTTGTTCTGTTTTGTTTTGCTTTTTCCTTAAAGTACCAAAAACACACAACTTAATATTTACAAAAACAAAACAAAAAAAATCTACTATAAAACTCCACTTTAACTTAAAGGGGAATAGAGATTTCTATTGACAGTTTTTCAAAATAAGAAAAAAGAGGGTCAATGAAACTTTAAAGAATTTTTAAAAAAATGAAAAAAAGCTCTTTGACTTTGCTGTAAAACAGTCATTTCAAGTAACTGGAAGACACATGCTTGTGCTTATATGTAAATTGAAATGTTAACACCGTCCATACATCCCTTCTTTACACCCGCTTTGATCCACACAACACCAAGGAGGAGTGCTGGAGGCTGTTACAGCTGCCATCTCCGTTAGTCTGTCACAGCAAGGTTTCAGAAGACAGCTCAGTAACGGAGCTCGTGAACATCTCAGAAGCATTTCTAACAATCATCTTCGTCTAGTAGTCAGAAGCAGGTAAAACAAGAGCAGCAGGATCCAGAAAAAACTATGCGCTCACTGATAGGCAGGGCATCCAACACCTCCCTCACTTCCTGTTTAGAAAGTCCTTTCCATTGCAGCAGAGCTGGTAGGAGGTTCAGGTCGTCGCTGCAGGAAGCAGAAACACACCAGGCTGTTACGGTTACAGTTGGGTGTTAGATCCACAACCCTCCATGGAACACATACAAGTCAAGACAGAAACCAGAACTCCTGTGCCCACTTCCCAATTTACTATTATTATTGACCTTTATTTAGACATGGAACATATTCCAGGAAAAAAAGGAAAGCTAATGCTTTGCGATGGCACTGATGGCGTTGCCATGTGCTCGGGGGTCAAGCTCTGGGTTTCTCAAGCACCTAGAGATGACTTGCTGAAATAGGCGCTATATAAATAAATTGAATTGAATTGAATTGAATCGATGTTGGTTCTCCTCGCACTAGCCTACTTAAAAACACGTAAGCACCCGGGGTTAAATGTTTCACATTTTTGTCTTGTCCTTTTGTTCCTGAAAACCTGTCTCAAGCCAAACAGTTGTGACGTTTTTTTTATTTCAAATTCTCTCATTTGAGTGCTCAAAATTTTAATTAGTGTTTGTTAATGCAGTGAAACTGCTCAGCAGAGTTCAATAGTTTCATTGTACGATCGGGCTCGACAAGAGTTTCCCAAAGTTTCCTTTCCCCATTTGCCTTATATCAACTCGTGATAAATAAAATCTTGATGCTGTGCTGCCTGAAGGGTCTGTGATCACAGGTGTCCAGCCAGGCTTGCAAACGTCCCTCTATGCATCAGAATTTCTGCAGATACCACAAACTGTTTCAGTGATATTATATATTATGCTCATGATAGTGGCTGTTGTTTTTCTGTACCAGATCATGGTTCGAATCGTTTCATAACACCAGTAACATTCCTTTACTGCATGTGTCACCCCCCCCACACACACACGCACACACACACACACACACACACACCATCCGTGCGTACCTGTGCTCAGCGCATTCCATCTGAATATTCGCCATGACGATCTTCAGAGCATCGATGCATTGACATTCCAACACTTCTGGGATTTTGAGCAATAAACGATTCCAAGGTTGGACACCAGGCGCCTGGAACAACGCAACACATGCAAACCACAGGTTTATGATGGTTAAGACTCACTACTTGCAATCAATAACCAAGAGAAAAAACTAAACAAAACATTTCTCTCACCAGATCTGAGATGATTTTGTGAAGCAGTTTAGCATCTAAAAAGATTGTTTGTCCAATATCAGATTTCCAGCTCCGCAGTCGGCTCTGACTGTTCTGGATGAGACGTTTCAGATAAATGTGGGCAATCAGCTTGTACGCCTCGTCCATCACTCTCTGAGAGACAGAAAAGAAACATTTAGATGCAGACATGTCGGTATTAAGTGAAACAGCTTCATAACTTTTTTGCAGGTTTGATTGAATTATTTTGAAAGCAGAGACCACCATCACCTTCTGTTCATCCAAAGCGTACGGCAGCTTGGGGAAATGAGTCTTCAGATCATCAAAGAGGCTGAGCTGTTTGCTACGTGACCTGAAGTAATGTTTAAGGTAGCTCTGCAAGACAACAACAGAAAAAAGCTTATTTTAAGAAGAGCGATACCTACATAATCTTTAACATGAATCCATTCAGGCTCTGTAAAACTCTGAAGAGAGCTTGAACATGTACCTCAGCCATGTGAGCAACTATTTTCATCAGAAGCTCCAAAGTTAAAGACTCCATGTTTTCAAGCGCTGCCTCTGTTTCTTTGAGAATAGGATCATTGATCCTATTTCCTCCAGTCTGGACATATTTCCTACATACAAACAGTGTAAATCATTTTAAAACAATATATCATCATTTGCTATTGGTGTTAATCTTATTTTCATCTTGTGGTCATCGAGTCTTAATTTGATAGATTTATTTTGTACAAAGCATTGCCTGTTTTAGTTGTGTGTTGCATTGTGAACTATAAAAACAATAAGACGCTTTTCTGGTCTGAACAACCCTGAGAAATTGCTTACCTGATTTCTTCACATATCCTCAGAGTCTTCAGGAAGTCTATTGTTTCAAGTTTGTCCATTTTTTCCAGGCAAGTTTGTGTTTTTTTCTTGAGAGCCACAGTCTGCTCTTTGGTGTATCTGCAACAGAAGGACTAACTATTTAACATGATGTGTTTATTTCTTTATCATAACTGCAAAAGCAAGCACATCTAAACCAAATCTGACAGTTGAATTTGTTTCAACAAAACATTTTCTTTTTTTTTCTTTTTTTTAGAAATTAAAGGTAAACACTCACCCGCTCACAAATGTCAGCAGCTCTTGGAAACAGATCTGCTGCACTCTGTCATGTAGAAGTAAGCTGATTTTTTGAGCTTCTTTGTTGTTTAAATCAATGTACTTTAAAAAAAAAAAAAACAAGAGAGAGAAAGAGAAAGTCATTTGAGAAATATACAAACAGATAAATGTTGAAAAATAAAAGCAATAAAAGCAGCAATGTTGTAAAATAAAAATCATTTTTGGACATAAATACAACACAGCACAAACACAAATACACAAGTTTACCTGAATAACGTCCACGTAAAGAGCAACGTAAGTTTCCTCACTCTGATGCGTTTGGGTTCTCTCAGTCTGCAGAATCTTTGGCAGCAACTCTCTGACGTCTTTCTGCAGACCCAAAAGACACACACACACACAATCAGCTTCTTTTCTAGCAGACTAACTGTGTACTGGGAGATGCAGGACACTAAACTGCTACAGAGAAGCAGAAATCCATGGGATTTGTAATGAACGTTAAACAGTCTGCAGGAGGATGAATTTTACTCATATCACTGAAAAAGTTTCTCTTTTTTTTTTTCTATTTTTGATCCCTGTAGGGAAATTCTGCCTCCACATTTGACCCAACTGGGCTGCTGGACCCAGGGCGGTGGGCTGCTGTGGTGCAGTGCACGGGGAGCAGGCGGGGGTTTCAGGTGCCTTGCTGAGGGGCACCTCATCCATGGATGTGGACGTGGGGAGGCGCTTGTTGGGTGTTCCGCCTGCCCACATCATTGGTGCCGGCCGGGGATTGAGCCAGTGACCCTCCGGTTGCCTGCCCAGTTCTCAAGCCCCCCCCAATATTTGTAAATTAGTGTGGTGTCATTTCGTTTTTCACAAGCCTGAACTTGTTGATCAAATTGCATCATCAAGTAAAACCTGGTAATAATAATGACATCTGATTTGCTTCATCAGCCACTATAATTCATAAGAATTAAGAATTTCACAGGAAGCTGTTTCATTTATGTGTAGTTAATCAAATCTTCTGCCAGAAATTAAATTCAATGTCCTCACATGCAGGAGAGCGGCCCTCGAGGACTGGTTTAAAGTTTTAAAAATTGTGCAGACAACTAACCCTCTCATTTCTCATTCTGACCCCACTCTGTCTCCTTTTCACAGATTTCTTTAATAGAGACTTTTTATTCTTACCTGGACGCTTTGAAGCACTTTGTCTGTTGCTTTTTCTTCCCAGGGATCCAACAACAGATGGTTTGGATGAGGAAGCATCTCCTGACTGGGCAAGTCCCACAAACATGAAACATTTAGTAATGGCCACATCTAATTTCCATTGTTAATGTTCTACTTATCAGAAACATAAAAGCATTAAGGTGACTGATAAAGAGATGACTCAGCTCACAAACAGCTTGTTCACACAGGTCAATTTGAAAATCTAACACAGTCCCAGCTACACCCTCCAGTACACCATTAACGTACAGGAGGTATTTATTCTGTTTCAAACTTCTTTTATCTGCCTGAGAGGGAACAAAGAAGCCACTTTGCATCATCAGATACTGGACTTCACCTGTCACATCTGTGATATGTTTTTCCTGTGCTGTGTGTTTATTTTTAACTTTTTTTTCATGAGAATTGCAACTCTATGACAGCATTCCTTCAGCTAAAAAGGCTATAATGTGTCCGTTTGCCACCATACTAAAACATTGTCACATCTGCAAAATCTCTCCTGAAAAAAAAATTGAAAATGATCTTTAAATAAGTCAGTGGACATGCGTGAACTGACAGAGACGTACCTCAGATACGTATTCGAGACCCAGTGCATCAGTACAAAGTAGTTCTTGGTGGAGCTTACGCTCTGGAGCAGAGTGTGCAGGTGAGCAAATATCAGAGAGTGGTATTGATCCATCAGGTCTGCCATTGCCTTTTCAGACAAGAAGGGACCAAGAGTTTTAAGATTTGTAGAGACAGTATCCTTCAGAGTTGACAGATGTTGCTGTAAATTCTGCTCTAGATCAGCTGGAGCCTTTGGGAAGTCCTGTTCAATATGTTTTAAGAGCAGCTGGCATGATTTCCATCTATCATGAGAGTCTTGGTGAATGTTCCTGGAAAGAAGTAGTGTCACTAAGCGTTGAACTTCAGCACTGTCAAAGTCGCTGTGAGCCAGAGGGTTGGCATATCCATGGACTGTGAAAAAAAAGAGAAAACAAAAGAAAATTAGTAATTATGTTACAACTGTGTCACAGTTCTGGGCTCCCTTTAGGGGAAATATTGAACTGTCTTGTGCAAAAGCAAGCAGTTCCAGTCTAATGACAAGGACTGGTCCCTGTGCTAAATGTGACGATTCAGAAGTCAGAGTTCTCTGAGACTTAGAGGCTTCGAGACATGGCGGCCTTCAGCTGTCACTGGTACATCAGATCAGGACTTCTATAGTCTGTGTGAAGTCATTGAGGAACAAGAGAGTCGGAGATGAACTGAAAACCAGAAGTGATCAAACGTTTGACCACTGCTGGTTTGTGTGTGGAAAAGCCTGAAATTGAAAGAAAAATGACCTTGAGAGGAATGTCAGAAAATCAAGAGAATAAAGTGGAGTGTAAGATTTTATCATCAAAAACTATTTTTTCTGCTGAATCTGTGAATTCTATAATTCATGTTCATCTATTTTACTCCTTAGTTGTGACTACAAAGTATTTCAGAAGGTTTCTTTTGTATCTGTACAAGCTTTGATACCTCTACAGATGAAGCCAGTTATTATTTATCTAGCAGGAGACAATGAATTTTGTCACCAGTAATTTGTAAGTTTCTTTTTTTTATGTAATTCTTTGACACGTTTCCCTGACAATGAACTTTAATAGTCTACTTTACTCCACAAGGACGTCTATGTTATCAGGGCAGGAGAACTGATCTGTTTCCAAGATAACAGAAAGGTTACAAGTTGATTCTTTCATGAAGTAATTTTGTTGCAGCTGCTTCATCACCGGCTCGTGTTTCAAATATTTGCATCACACCATAAGATGATCAGATGTTACACAGTGGTTAAGACGTAATCTCCCGCATGCTTACTAAAAGCACCAGAGGTCATGTTACATTCTTTTGTCACCAACTAATCAGATTTTACATCATCTTATTGATCTGGTCTCAACAGTCCCTGCGGTTTGCTTTGTCTGTGTGTTTACACAGCTGACTGTTTCATTTGTGTCTTTTCTCGTCATTTAGTGCACCTGTGTTTTAAGCCCTACATTTACTTGTTTTCCTTTTTAAAGCCCTTCACAGATTACATAAATACATACGTTATTTTGATGTTATATATTTGACAGCCATTGTTCTACATAACTGAACAGTTATGCTCAGCAGATCACGTTGCAGCCTATCAACAGTGCTTCTTTGTCATGCATATAAAGAAGTAATCACACCTATTCTACTAATAATAGCAGACTATTACATACCACCTCGTGCTTCATTGTTGTTGTGTTCTATTAAAGGCCGGGCACTCTCGTTCATCTTATATTTCCTGCACTTTTTGTTCTTCTCTTTTATCTTCCGTAAGAAGGCATCCATCTTTTAGTGCTGATGATACTTTTGCACGGAGCACTGTCTTTTATCCTTGGTGCACACTCCTGCTCTGGGTGATATCTGTGCTGGCCACGACCCTCCTCAGCCTTTTATAGGCTCATCCAGTGAAGGCACGGGAATTTCCTCCGTCCTGGCCAGGACAACTTGACTTTCACTTTCTATCTCTGAGGTGTAGTGCTAAATAACTAATATGAACACTACAGCCACTATGCTGCTGCTGCTGCTGCTGCTGTTTTTGTTTTACATATCTTAGATTCCAGATACTGAAAACAGAAACTGCCGAGTCAGTCATATCAGACTCCTCAGAAAAAGTGAAATGTATGATCACATCAAACTGGAACTTTTTATCTATAAAACATGCAACACCTTCTCACATAGTAAAAGGTATAGATAGATATAGATATAGATTAAGATACCATTAAGATGAAATGAGGAAAAAGCAAGTAAGTGTCATACAGTCATTCTTTATTATTGTTTGTTGCTGGAATTTATGACTGAGAAGGTAAGAATGGAAAAATGTACATCATACAGTCATCATATAGCCAACTGTTATGATAAGATGCATCTGAGTAATTATTAAATATATTGCATGCTCTCATTATTTGCGTCAACATGCTGAAGCTCTTATCAGTTTCGTCTCTATTTTTTTTCATTGTGTTTTCACAACATCAACAAAAAACAACTCAGAAATCTCTGCTTTGTTGCTTCTCTTCATTTTTTTCATTTATTTTTCATGACATATGAGGACTTTTCCGTGGTGCGCTTTCCTCCTCCTCCTCTGTGTTTTATTGATCAGTGGGTTGAGTTCTCTGTTATTTCTCTGACGTCATCATCAGGAACCATCATACTGCATCTTACTAGATGTGAGATGTTTCACTTTTTACAGCCAAGATTAGAAAGTGAGTGCCAACATCATTGCAAAATACAAACGAATCTAAAGACAAAGATTCTTAGCAGTCTGCTTTCAAAAGAAAGTTTAGTCAAAAGGTAATCTGTAAATGTTTGTAGAAGTCAATATTAAAAACTAAAGCAAGCAAACAAAGCACAAAAAGTAAAGACATTTTTGCTTGCTACATCATTTATTTGTTATGTCAGTGCTTCTCGGCAATAAATCTCTTACTGTCGGAAAGCTTGTCTATTTAAGTTTTAAATGGTGCCACGTTTGTGAGGAACTGAGCACGTGGGTTGCGTCCAAGAGGCAACCATCCCACTTTCAGATTGAAGTTGACAAGGAAAAAGATTTTGTAGCACTTCCTCAACTGACCACTAGGTGCTGGCTCTAAAACAGAGCAAATCCCAAAGGACCACCTGTGTTAAAGGCTCTCTTCTGGCAGAGCTCTGCATTGGAGCTCAGCATTGGAGCTCAGCATTGGAGCTCTGCCTTGGGACCTCACATCTTGCAAAACCCAGCAGCACTTCCTTTGTTCAGTTAGAAACACTTGAAATGAGGCTGTTTGAACAAAATGTGACATGAATATAAAGTAATATGCGTTATCATGGCTAAGTCAGCCAAAGTAAAAACAGCTAGCTGGCAGGTGTGTTCCAGCTTTACAGCAGTGCTGCTGGTCCAGCCTTTTTGCAACATGGCGCCACACAGTCTGAGCAAAAATAAGTTTCAAAATCTCTCTCTGCAAATCGATGGGTCCCTTGGTCAGATTCCTCATTTGATTTGATAGATTTTACGACCCTTGTACTGGTTTATGTTTTTGTCCTTCCTATGTGTCAGAGTTGCTTACATTTTACGACGATCCTCCTATTCTCAGGTGGCGGATTTTTAACCACTCCCAAAGTAATAACAAAGACATATGGTGAAGCCTCCTTTATTACTATGGTCCACGCTGGTGAGATGATCTAGCAGAAGACCTGAGAGCAGCTGGATGTCTGGACGTTTTTAAAAAGCAATTTCAGAACCATCTTTTTAAGTGAACTTTTGATTGTGCTTTTACAGCTTTTAGTCTATGACTTAACATTTTAGAGTTTTATTCTAATTTTTATTTTTTACTGGTATTGCTTTAACTCCAACTGCATTTTCTGGTTTATCGTGTCATTGTTTTGTTTTTCTTTACATGTACTGTATGTCTGTACATTAGATTTCTTTACAGTTAATTTAGGTGAATCTTGCAGAAGAAATCTGGATCATTGCAGGATCATGACACACGGCTGTGTCCTGTGTAATTTATATAACTTTTAATTCCTTTCCCGCCTCAGAGAGCTGTCTGAGGGCGTTGCCTCCTTCAGTTGAACAAATCCACTTTCATGAGGATTGTTCTTAACCAATCATTTAGCTGCTTTTGATTTTTTGAAAAATGCTTGTTTACTTGCCTGATTCAGCTCTCAGTTCATTTCTGTGACTCCTCTTTGTTCAGTTGCAAATTCCGTCATTCACCCCCACCCCCCATAAACCGCTCTGCGGAATATCCCTCACTTTCCTAACCTTCTCCTCAAAATAATGTCACATATTTTGGCCCTGAATTTCCAAAACTTTCCTCATGGTTCACACACACATCAGATTATGCTCTCTTTAACTCCCTAATAGCAGAGTGTGTTTGTTCAGGAGTCAGACGTGGCAAACATTGTGAATTATTAACAATGCCGAGACACTCCTTGGGCTTATTCCTACCAAACTGTAAGCAGGTTTCTTTCATACATTCCTTTTAAACACTGTCATTAATCCTTTTCAGAATCATAGTATTCTAACCCCATAGGAAAGAATGAATGTGATCTTCAGGATCATACTTTAAAGTTATGCTGGGTTGTTCATTAGTGGATGGAGTTCATCCGATTCTTAATCCAAAGGGTTCATCACAACATGGGTCCACCCTTCGCAGCTATAACAGCATCAACTCTT
>JBAMYA010045211.1:0-11879 GCA_037176975.1 Arrhamphus sclerolepis
CTTTATAACAGCATCAATGACTAGCTGAGGATGGAAGTTGCCAAATCCTTTTTAGCTGATCACACACACACACATATATATATGTATATACATATATACACACACACATATATATACATATATATATATATATATATATATATATATGTGTATGTATATACATACTTAAATTGAGAGAAATACAGAAAAGAAAGAAATACAGGAAATACGTTAGAGAAATTTGAACTCAGACAGTGTTTAACTGAAACAGTCCTCAGGGCCCAGTTACCTCTTATTATACTGCCAAGTGGCATCATTATCAAGTACATATTCTAAATAGTTGTTTTATGAATAGTATTATTAGTACTGTACATAGTGGAGGAAATAAATTTCGAGGCAAACCTTTGGACTTGTTCACCTACGTTGTTTATATGTTGGTGAAGATTCAAATAGTTTTTGTTTTTCCTTTTTATTATTTCACAGTTTAATGCATCTATAACATGTAGAAATTACAGTTTAAGTTATCTTGAAAACAATGGGCAAAATAATTCATTAAAAAAAAACATTTTTGAGACATTTATTGATATGAAAAAAAGAGAGAGAAAAAGGACCAGGCGGATAGACCTTGAAGGGTTAATAAAATTAAAAAAACATGGTTTAAATAGTTTGTGAATATCAACCAAAACAAATACAACCTCCACTCCTGTAGACGTTGTAGTATGGCTTGCTGTTGTCTTGTTAGGTGGGGGTATTTACGATATCGTATCGTAAGACATGTATCATATCATATCGTGACATGTATCGGGATACGTATCATATCGTGAGGTCCTTGCCAATACACACCCCTATCATACACCAGGATATATAAAAGCCAGTAGTGGCTATTTTCTATTAGCAGAAACAATGATAGATATTGTAACAGAAACTAGAGTGAGACTCGAGACTTCAGCAAGGAAAGACATGGAGTTGATGTTCAGATGGTCTGGAGTTTGAGCACCTGCGCAAACACAAGAATTAGTCACAATGAAAAACAGAGTGCATGTCTTTTGAAGCTGAGTTATGCTGCAGATGAAACTGAGGAGTAAAGGGAGGTGATTTGTAGTTGAACTTGCTCATCCTTCTCATAAATAACATCATATTAGGGATCTAACAAGCAGGATTCTCCATGTCCGGCAGAATCTTTGGAGCAGACACAAAAGACACGGAGATGCCAAGATCATTTGAGACGACAAAAAACAAACTCCGCTTCAAGTTATCGTAGTCAATAACATCTGCGATAACCTCAAAGTTTTTGGATCAGATTTTCCATGCAGCTTGTTTAACCTCTATATGTGATGCGCCAGAAGATGTTTATTTAGTTTCAGCGTGAGTACTGTTTGAAGTCAGTGCCGTGTCTCAGCGTCTGTAAGCCATTGTCCACAGCTTGGAATGAAGGTTTTGTGTGAATGTGTACATGTGTTTGTGATTTCCCATGCTGTGTGTCTGGTTGTGATATTGCATGGCTGATGGATGTGGTTACTTCTCTGGTGTCCTGCTCCTACTGTTCTGTTTTCTTAATGGTTATTAAACTAATATTTTTAGAGATTCTTAGTAATTCATAACATCAAAGTAACAAGTCTTGTTTTGAATTTTCTTGAACTGGATATTTGGATACATGTTGAATACTGGACAACAGAGAGCCATGCTAAGAAAACCAACTCTACATGAGTCCCAAATTGCAAGAAAGACAAAATATATATATTTATTTATTTATTTATTTTATTGTTTTGTTTTGTTTTTTTAAAGTTTGGGGATTATTTGACTTTATTGTGTAGTTTTACCTGTTTCTAACCGAGGATGTTGAAGGTAGAGGTAGACACATCAAGCTCTGTGTTTTCTTTAATAAATTAAATTAAATTTAGTTTAGCATTTATTTGAGTTCAGCAAATTTGTGCAATGGTTGTCATTTAAACTGTTGTACCTTATCAAATCGGTCCAAAATATCAGCCTCACAAATCAGCCATAGACTGTCCTGATTTTTTGAAAAAAAATGACATCAGTCCCAGAAGAATCCCCATCAATAGACCTCGAGTTGAAGCATTGGTGCCAGTCCCAGCTGAAACTGGTGCTGATGCACGGTTCCCAACCGCAGGGCTTCCACACAGACAGACATGGTGCCACTGCGATGTCTGGTCTGTCCTGACAACCTATCTCCGGAAACTGCTTTGAAAATGGACTCCCACTCTTCCTTCATGTTGGATTTCAGATGCTCAGCAGATATTTTTTATTTTCATAATGCTCCAAATGCTTTCAGTAAAGATTCTAATCTTTAGCATCCAGGCTACTGAACTACATGTTGCTGAAATACTGGCCAGTTATGGGTAGTTAATGTTAATAAAGAATGTTTTTCGGTGGAATTCATCTCATGCTACAACAGGATAGACACAACCAGTATATATGCGTTGTTTAGCATTAATGGTGCCTTCACAAATGTGGAAGGTATCAGTGTTTGCCATATGTGCTATACTAATGCACCCGCATATCTTCACAGATGCTGCCTTTTGAACTTTGTTCTGGCAACAATCCAAATGTTCTTTCTCCTCTGTGGAGAAAAGTTGTTCTCCAACTGGAAAATTAGAAGTTCAGTCCCTGCCTCCTCCCGTGTCACATTAATATTACTAGATGCTTCGTGGTGATGATAGCAGAAGAGGGTAGGCAAAAGCTACAGGTGGCAGGGTTATCCATCTTATTCTTACAGCATACACACACACACACACACCCACACCACTGTGCACATACACTCACAGTCACGCATTGAAATACAGGCATGCATGCATACCAGATGAAAATTAAGTGATGTGACTGACAAAATCTGTTTCTGGGCTTACTCTTACTGATTATCCAGTTCTACATATGAGTGTATGTGAATCCCTTTAAGTTATGTGGTTTTCTGCATTAAATTTCCGTAAAATGATAATTTCTCAAGCCTGTACTGAAAATTAAACATTCTCAATGCTGATGGTGGTAGTAAGCTAGCTGATCTAGAGTAGTTGACCTGCAGAGTGCAGTTAAAGGATCCAAAGTCATCTCAAAGTTTTTACCAATCCATCAGTTCACCCTAAGACAAACCTTCTATAAAATGGACCTCGCTTTGTAGACACCCGTCAGAGAAGACTCCAAAAGGTACAAAGACAGAATCCACATGAGGTAAAGAAGAGCAGAACAGCTGGAAGGCCAGAAAAAAAACCCAAAAACATCTCTTTCATTTTGTTCATGAGTCTACTGTGCGTAAGTTATTGGACAGGCAGGGTGTCCATGGCAACACTATGCTACTCAAGCTACCCGTCTCCAAAAACAAAGGAGAAAAAAAAAAGCTTTTGATGAGCGATTTAAGTTTCCCAAAGAACATCTTGGCAATCCATAACAAACGAGAGTTGAAGTGTCCAGAAAGAATGCTCAGCACAGTACAGTACGACGTGGCTTACCAACCTCAAAACATCATCCTAGTGGTGAAGAGCCTGGACCACTGACTATAATGGAGGTGGAGAATTATCCGAAAGGATATTATCAAGTGCTTTCCACCACTTGATGCTTAGAAGTTGGGTGCTGCAGCAGGACGATGTCATCAAACAAGGAAGTAAATCCACCAGAATATGGCTTTAGAAAAAGAAGCGCCACCTTTGAGTGGTCCAGTGGTCAGAGCTGAGACCTTAGCCCCATAAAGATGCTGTGGAATAGATTTTTCACACCAGACATCCTACAAATGTGCCTGAACTAAAGCCATTCCACATAGAGGAATGGTCATAATGGTTTTGCAGCTCTAATCCAGAGAAACTGAAGTGTACAGTGTGGATGTTGTATGGGTGTGTTTAATGAAGACAAATAAATTACAGTTGTCTGTGTTTTCATCTTAATCTCATTTTGTTCGACTGTAATTGTGACTCAGATGAAGATCAGATAATTTTATGGTAAATTAAAAGATTAATTATTAAGCAGAAAAAGTTAAGAGTGAACAATCTGAACAGTTTCTCAGGTGAGTTTAATTACTGTATATTTTTTAAAGACCCAGGAAGTATTCCAGTTAAGCTACAGCGTGTCATTGGGATTATTTTACTCCTCAGTTGCTTCAGTCACTTTTTCTGTACATGTCAGAGTAATTGCACCTTCCCCCACCCCTCCCCCGTCAAAGGTCCCACTTCTGGACATTGTGTCCCTTACCGTGCACCGATCATTTAAGGCCGTCGGTGATGAGCAAGACCAATGTTTTGACTTCAGCCATCTTGCCTTCAATTTATTTTAGAAGTAACAGTGAAATGTAAATCCCTCTGTTAATTTATACAACATTAGCATTTTGATTACCTTTGTAAGGTCTCCTCTATATGCCTAGAATTATTATAGGCATAGTAATTCTCAAGACATGACATTTCCTTTAATGAAGTTTGTTTAAGAGCAGCTTTGTTCAGCAACCTCAAGGAGCTGAGAGCTGGGCTGGTTAGAAAATGTCATGCTCTGCATTTATGTTTTTCTGCCTTTCTTCTCTTACCTCTTTTCATGTTTTATTATTAATGTTAGAAGTTCTTGTAACCAAATGTTGAAGATAGAACAAGTCACCAGCAATGTTACTTACTTTAGCAATTATAACTAAGTAATTTGCCATTCAAACCATTATGGATGTGTCACTTTTCTTTTCCCCTGTCCCCACTGTTCTATTGTAATGGATAAAATGGCCCACACCTTCGTAACCAGTGGCTCACCTCACTTCACCAGTTTGCCTGGCATTGTGACGTGAAGCAGTGATTTGTTTGCTGAGGCAGGCAAGATATGTTTGATTCAGCTGATTAGTGAGGAAATATTGACGCTCCTCAGTCACAGAAATAGGTCAGGGTGGAAGCAGCGTCAGACCAAAGATGGATAAGGAAATTAAAGAACCAACATTTCTGTTTTCCATTGTGTGTGCACGTTTGTAAAATATTGGAGGTGAGCTCCAGATCCACTGCAGCACAGTTCCTGCCCACAACTATAACCATCTGCAATACTGCAACAAGGAACTTCCCTTTGGGGATTATAAAGTATTTTTGACAGGAGAGACCATGTTTAATGGATTTATTATTGCTTTCTCCAAAATTAAAATTTTCACATACACTTAGATAGTTTTTGTTTAACTTGACTCAAATGTTTTAGGGGCCCTCATCAAGCTCCTGCTGGTATTTTTGCCCATCACTATCACTTAGAATTAGGGTCCTGGTGGTACGATGACCAATACCTTCTTTTTATTGACCTTAAGCTACCTGTCGGCTTATTTGGACATGTGCTTTGGATCATTGTCCCGCGGTAAGACTCATCAACACTCCAAACTTTAACATTTTGGTTGAGGTCTTGAGATGTTGCACCAGTGTATCCACTGGTTCACGTCAGCACTATAACAAAAGCTCTGCCTCTGGGCGATAAATGTGTTGCAGCAGTTCTAAACTGGACCACTGGCTCATAGAGTCATCGTGGCTCTAAAGCAAAAGCTTTCCTTAGTCGTTACCATTTGAAACTGTTTGAAAGCTCTTTCCAACTCTTTCGTACGAACCGTTGTTTTTTGACAGGAAGTCTTTGACCTTTTTTATGAGACGATGTCAGACGCATCTGAAAACTCAACATTAGCCCCAAAACCAGCTTTGATAACTTGATGTTGTCGCTTTGTTTGTTTTGTTTTGTAACTCAGACTAAAGCCTGAAATGTTCCATGTTCATCATTGCTGCGTGGGTGCATTTTCCAGTGTGTAACTGGTGTGTAACTGGTGGAGGTTGACAGCTGAAACCATGCTTTGGACTTGGGCTGAGGCTGTGAATTTTCTTCTTCTCTCTTTCATCTATCCAGGCAATGCTGGATGTAGCTGCCAATGAGGGATGGCTTGTTACAGCCATTAGTATCTGCAACCTGGTGCAGATGATCGTCCAGGGCCGCTGGCTGCACGACTCCTCACTGCTGACACTACCACACGTGGAAGAACAAGACCTCTATTTGTTCAGGTAATCAGCTTCTTTTCTCTTCAGATCTTTGTGGCCACCTCTGCTGTTCCCAGAACACTCCAGCTCTTCACTTTTCATTACCATGAAGACAACTCCCCGCCCTGTCCTCTAAAACACTTCCATACATCACATACACGAGACGAAACCAGCAGCATCAACTTCTGTGTGCACGATCAGCAGCTGCGGTTTCTTCGCTTCTCCACCACCTTTTTAAAAATCATTCTGTCCTCTTTGTTTTCAGCCATCTAATTCTAGCCTCTGGTACCTCCAGAGCAGCTTTTGGACCCAGAACCAAAATAGAGAGATTCACACGGAGAGGCTCTTCCTGAAAGGGAACAGATTTTTACTTTTTCTTTCCTGAGTGGTTGAATTCCTGGAGCCTTGCTGATGAGCAGATGTTACGGCACATGAAGGCATGTTATCAACGTGGAGTTTTTCCTGTAAATGAGTCCAGCAACTCAGATCTTTCCAGCTCTGCACCAGTATCAGGTTCAGAATATGAACGTGGACAGCGACAGAGAAGATTACAGCTGGTCATCTGTTAAATACTGTGCTCGTTCCTATTTTGTAAGATTGTAGGTCCTGTGATCTTTGTCATGCACCACCTGTACTGTAAATGTTGTGTTCACAGGTGTAGAACCCAGGTGAGTCAGAAAACATCTTGACCCAAGAAATAGAAATGCTAATGAAACTTTTCGTTTGTTTGACTCCACAGTTGACTCTGTCTTGACACCATGTTGATGTTGATGGAATGTAACAGCATCAACTTTCATCTTCAGTCTTTGTGCAAATCCAGTGGCGTAATGCACTTTTTTTTTATTTTTTTTTTATTATTAAACAAAGCCTCTCTGAGGTGTCTCACAAAAACCAAATACACTCTCTCTGTTGCTGACCCGCAAAAAAAACTGCATCCACTGAGTCGGGGTCAGCTGCAGGCGAGAACACATTTCTTCAGAGACGCATCAGAAACAAAATAAGAGTATTTTTTAAGAAGTAGTCCAGAAGGAGGCGTCCTCAGCACCCTCAAAACGGCGGATCTGGTGCATACGAATACTACGATATATTTTGACCAAATGTTTTGAGACTCAGGTCAGATTTCAGGTGATTGTTCATGATCATAGTACTGTTGACAGGAAAGAATATCATGGTGACTCTGAGAATGAAGCTGCGCTGATGCTCAGGCTCAGTCTGCACACCTCCCACCCAGCTCAAGCACAAACGTACATAGAAACTTTCTTCGATTTGACAGTTTCATGACTAATCTTTCCCATTTCTGTCCAACTGTTCCACAGGAAATGGGTAAATAAGAAGGGAAAGGACACTATGGGAGGCTTAAATGGACCAATCGAGGGACTTCCAGAGCTGATTGCTGTCTGTAATGGAAAAGAAAGTGTTTTCAATGCTATGATCAGCCAGGAGTTTCATCCAAGCCGGGTTGGTCAGGTAAGATTAGAAATATTATCACACCCAAGGTGCATTGGTACCCTTACGTAAATTGTTGTACTAACAGAATTGTGGTCACAACCACAAAATCTTAAACAAGTGCTTGAATTTTGTAGCTTTTAAAATGTTATCTGCATGTTGGAAAGCGCTGGAAGCGTAGATATCACATGCCCTCTGTTGCACAAATGCAACAATCATCGGTGAGGAGCGGAGTCAGATGCAGTCTTGTGGTCCCTAATGTCTCCAAGATCCCCAATTACAGCTCCATAGATGGGGTTTACAGCTCCAATTTAAGTGCTAATTGCTGTAGTAATTAGAGTGTCCAGGCATGGCGACAGCCTGTGTGTCTTCACCCAATCAGTGTCCCTCCTTTCTCTCTCCAGCACCTTCATGGCCCCACCACCTTCCACCCCCCACAGAGTGGCAGCCTCTCTAATTAAATAATTAGATGTGCAGCAGCGTTCCTCTCTGACTTGCACAGGGAGAGTAATCCTCACATAGATAGCTTTTGCTGGGCGAATCATAGAGGCACACAACACACTCTCATACACAAACACACACACACACACACGTTCTTCCTTCTCTTTGTATGTCTTGTGGTCTCTTGTGGAGCTTTTGGGCTGAACCGAATGTTAAGTTCTATATAAAAATACATGTTATGATGTATGTAAGACCAGAAAGGAGCATCTTGATCAGACAGAATAGTTCACAGTAGTAAACAGGTCTGCCCACCCTGCCCAGACCACGTACCCTACCTTATCAGACGCTTACCTCTGTTTCTGTTGGGTTTTGTTTTGGTTGCAGCACATGACCAGTCTGGAAGGTGCACTTCAGTCCAGTTGGATTCTGAATGCTTAGATCATGTGGTGCAAATGCAGAGCAGACCAGTTAGTGTGTCGCAATGCGTGCTGTGATTTTTATTTTTTTCCCCTGTAATTCAGTTTGATTTATATAGTAATAAATCTCTCTACTGATCATGGGAAGAATAGTCTTTATTTGTGGGGAAACAAAACAAAAAAACAACAACTTTGGTTTCCACAGTGACTCGTGTTCACTTCAGCATATACCTCAGGACAGCTCATGATTAACGTAAATCCGACATGTCACGCAAAGCAGACCTCCTCTTCATCATCTCCGTGTCCCTCCCTGCCAGGCGTGGTCCTTCCTGAGTCACCTCCCAGTGCTGGAGGTGGAGATGAGCGTGAAGGGCTGGTGGGAGGACAGCCAGGAGCAGGTAGAGCGTCGGCTGCCCGCAGCAGGCACGAACTTCAGAGAGGAAAGCAGCTGGTTGGATGTCCACGCGGACCAGGAATACGTCCTCCAGGTGTCACTGCGACGGATCAACCTGGGCCAGCAGAGGGTCGGTTTCCTCCACAGCACCAGTACACACTGAAATAGTCTGATTCACAACTTCCTACTCAGAATTTAAAGAGAAATGGGTAAAAAGGGTCAGGTTATGTCACTAATCCTGGCTCAACTGATCTTCTCGTCAGCTGTATGAAAGCTGAAGCAGGTGAAGATTTATTCTGGCCAACCGGGCCAACAACCAGGAGTTCTTAATCCTGTTGTTCTGATATCTTCAGTCAGTCACAAAACCTGAAAAAAAAGCAAAGATACATTCATGTCATGTTCATTTCCACGGTGATTGTAACTAGTTCTGCTTTATTTAAATTATACGTAATTCATCAAGAACATAAACACCAATCAAGCGCGACATCATGACCACCCACTTAACGATCAAATGATACATATACAACGTATAAACCATATATATTTGCCTGTTAAGGAATTTGGTTTTCATTTTCAGTGGCAAGAAAATAAATTATATTAGTCCACAAGAAAAAAGTAGTAGTTCTTTGTTGTTTAAAAAAAAAGAAAAAAAAACTACATTCAGAATCCAAATGCGTTTCACTGAGTAACAATTATGAATGACTGTAAACGAGAGCTCCTTTACCGACCAGTAGATGGCAGCAAAAAGAACATGTCTGCTTTGATGTTTGACCAGAAATAAATGTCTGATGCTGAAGACAGTTTCAGTACAATGTTTGTAACATTCCTCTGGATGCTTTGATAAAGGGACAGTCAAGCATAGGCAGCTGGTTTTCTTCTTCCAGTAATAAAGTTTGATAACCAGTGGGCACTATTTGCCACGCCTTCATAATATTACCATGTGTTATCATGTTTAGAGTTTAATTGTTTTCGCCTGCAGTAAGAAGGTGCGTTTTAGTGTTTCCTGTAAAAAACAAAACCTTTTTATTTTTGAAGTTTATGTTTAACTTTGTGGAACATAAGCAGCGTGTTGCACTCCATTTGTGAATCAGAAAGTCCCTGATCAGCCTCGTGCTGCGCTGCAGGAAGCCGTGAGGGCCCGTGTGCCGGGATTAGCTAGACCTGGCTCAACGTAGCCGTGTCCTCTGAACCCGACTCTGCGTTCATGCAAAGGAATCAGCCCGGCTGAATGTAGTAATATACGTCAAGCTCCGCCTTCTCAGGGATCACACATCTTTTTAACTCCACCTCCCTGGAAGAGGCCTCAGGTCCATTTCAAAAACTGCAATACCTGGACCGGTCCAGGCTGAGATAGCAAAGACTGTATAAGTATAGTTGAAGTGGTTGCAGTCTTAACTGGTCTAGAAAACCAGCATCAAGAGTGAAATGCCGCTTTTGCCATTTAACTTTAACTACCAATCAGGAAGCTGACTTCACTGTCATCCAGTACACTTCAGGTTTGCTGGTATTCAGGAGAAAGAGACGTGAAACCACGTTCCTCTGCTGGGATTTCAGTATAGTGACTGTAGTTGTTTACTTCTAAAAGCTGACTGATTGATTTAAATGTAAATGTTCAGTTTCATGAGAAACAGGAGACATCCAAGATCTCATTATGCCAAATAATCCCAAATAACTCACCAACAGTATGAGGAAAGGAGAGGATTAAAGGATATTTATGCTCTGATTCTATAGAGCAGCGTAGTTTCAGTTTAGCTTCTTTGAGGAGCGTGTTTTCCACAGATGGAGGCGTTTTAACATCACAAATGACTGTTGCTTCTCATTTCAGAGGAAGCAGGACAGTAAGGCCCAGGCTCCCCGGTTCCCAAAGGTGAAGGATGAGGGCTGGTTCCTTGTCGTCGGGGAGGTGGATCGCAGGGAGCTCCTGGCCGTCAAACGGGTTGGATACGTGCGCAGTCGCACGGCGGTGTCCGTGGCGTTCTACACACCCGAGAAAACTGGAAAGTAAGCGGCTGTACAGAAACAACATCAAAGGCGCAATCTCTGTCCGTGGCCTTGAGCTCTGTACATGGCAAAAACGACAGCATTAGTTAGCACCTGAATGCACCTTCTATCAGAGCATCGTTGTTGCAGTTTTTTTTGTTTTTTTTTTTAAAAAAAGACTGATTTTGATGTATTAACATATATCTCCCTGCTGAATCTTGAACCTTCCTCTCGTAGGTGCATCTACACTCTGTACCTGATGAGTGACAGCTACCTGGGTCTGGATCAGCAGTACGACATCCACCTGAACGTCACACCCTCCAGCATCGCAGCGCAGGTCAACACGGAGGTGGCGGCATCAGCGTCTGAGCTGTCCCTCAGCTGAGGACCATCGCCGCAGCGCAGACGTTCAGAAGGCAGCACGAGTCACAGACTCGCCACATCTCAAGGCCGGTTTTGTTTGTTGGAGTGTAAGGTTCCCGATTGAGTCGGCTGAGTGACGGGAGGGTAATTCAGAAAGGGAACAGAGCTTTTCACTTTCATTTTCCACAGGCAAACTTGAACTCCACTGACTCTTTCTCAAAATAAAATCAGTTCCAGTTGATATCCAGTGTGTGACAGCGATATCCTGCACAGTTAACGAAACACGCCACGTAATTTACTTCAAACCATAAAGATGCATGTAAATGTTACTGAACATAATCCTGGTCATTAAAATCTGGTTTAAAATGAAGTATTTTCATGTGTTCATAATTCACGTCAACGCCTCTCAGAGAACGACGGAACAGAGCTCATGCGTCTCCGTGTTTATGGATGAATGCTGCAGGGATGTGCTTTACGTTGGCCCTTTCTGTTAGGTCTGCACAAGCAGGTGCAAAGAAACATGCAGCTCATGCATGGACCAAGCTCAACGTCGCCCCCTGTGGAATCATGGGAAAATAAAACAAAGAAGCAGTTTGTAGCTGGATTTGTGTCGTGTTTAAAATGACCACAGCTGAAAATCCTCTATAACGGCTTTAATTTCTACACGGGAACACTGCACTTTTTATTCCAAATCAAAACACTGTAGGAAAATTTCAAAACTCTTATTACTTTACTGAAAATAAAGCCTTTTTTCTGTACAAACAAATATAATCTTACTGTATAAACTGCTTGCAGATTTAATCTTTATCAAATCAAATCAAACTTTATTTATAAAGCGCTTTTCATGCCCCAAGGCAACACAAAGTGCTTTACATAATAAGAACAATG